>SNQJ01S0196288.1:0-17422 GCA_010110895.2 Picea sitchensis
CAGGCGCCTCCTTAATATGCATTTGCTGTAATTCATGGCGGTTTAAATGCGAGTTTGACGTGAGCCGGTGAGCGCTCTGCCTGCCCGCTCCAGCTCGCCACCACGTGTTCCACTTTGCTGCGCTGTCACCCCATCCGGGGAAATAATTTAATAATATTATAAATATGAAAATTTTCATTAATTTTTAAAATATAATTTAATAATATTATAAATATTTTATATTATAGATATGAAAATTTTGATTGATATCAAATATAATTTTTAATTTTGTTAATCAATTATAAAATTTATGGTGGTTAACTATTTTTTATTATTTTAACATAAATTGCAATATTTTTAAAACAATTTTAAAATAAATAGTAAAATTAAATAATAAAAAATATATTTAAAATCTAAATATAAATACAAATTAATAAATAAATAAAAACAAAATTCATCAACTTTATTAAACAAACTACAGTTAAAACAATTAAAGCATGCAATAAAAAAAACTTAAAAAAAAAAAACTGAAAATAAAAATAAACTTAAATAAAAAACAAAATTGGATATAGTTCTTTTATTGATACTTGAAGGCTAATGAATCCAAATTCTTGATTTATATACAGATGTCATTCGATTTCTATGTAGCTTTAATCCTGGTACACATTAAAACACCTAAGTTGTCAAAGAAAAAGTGTGTCCTTCCTTAGAGGAATTTATAAAATCCCCATAGAATATCAAGCTATTGGAATTGTTGCAGCTAATCGCTTGGGTCGTACAACAATTTATTTTCAATATATAGTGTGAATATAAAGACTCCTAACCATGACCTTTGCCTCTGCCTCCGCCTCTGCCTCTTTTTCAATGGATGTTCCTGCGACTGCTTGATTTATTCATTAGTTGCCTTTCAGTGCCCTAAGTACTCAACCGTTGTCCATTCCAAAATACTTGCACTCAACCCAACAAATGAATTGAACCACCTTTAAAAAGAGACAAAGAATGAGCTCAGTTCCGGAGAGGTCCAAACGCATTACAACAGTAATAATTGTAGACACGGATTTCAAGATAATGGAAATACGTGTAGCGACAAAGTACCTAGAGGCTAGATGCATACAACAAAATTTGTGTAAAAGAATTACAACAAAATTTGTGAAAAAGAATTATCTAACTTTTTTTCAGAGATATGCTCGCTAGCTGTGATCTGCATGTGATCTCTTCTTTGTCCACTTTTTTGATGGAACTAACAACCACCTAATAGCATTCAGTGCCATACCAAACCAAATTCACATTTTAAGTCTTATCATCAATTCTATAGCCAAATTCACATTTTAAGTCTTATCATCAATTCTATAGCCAAATTCACATTTTAAGTCTTATCATCAATTCTATAGCCAAATTCACATTTTAACTCTACCATATAATTCCTCAGGCGCAACCCAGAGATATGTTACAGTAGTGGCTAATCCTTTTCTGGGAAATATAACAGGAAAGATTTATGGGTAACATAACGAGAAAGACGTGTTGGTAAATGAGGTTCATCAACACCTTCAAGCGAGTGTATATCCTTTCACCGGGACAAAAAATGTTATTATCGTTGGTAAAGAGGAGGCTTAATAGCTATTAGCATAGTCGACTTCTAGTTAGAAACTTTGCTTCGGTGACTAGACTATTTCTTAAGTTGCTCAATGTGTTTGGTGTAAAAAACATATCACAAGATATTTTTCTTGCCAACAACTTGAACCCATGTAACAAATTTGTTTTTTATTTTGTTGTACATGGTTATCATGGCAACGGGTTGCTCATTTCTCAGTATTTTGATCTGCTCATGATATTTTTTTCTCATTAAAGGATGTGGGAGGGAAGAGATAATTCGTTACTTTCTGTAAATTAAGTATTTCTCTTCCGCCTAGGGATATTTTGGAATCAATTGGTAAGGTTTGAAAGAGTGATTACTTTAAACAATAGCAACAGGCAGGTTCTTCAAGCCATAGTTGCAGCAAGATAAAAAAAACATCAATTTGAGAGCGTTGCAATGATTATCCTTATCCCTTTGATTCTTTCTTTCACCCAAAGAGATCGATTTTCTAGCTCTGGCTTGCCCGCTTGAATGATCTCCCTTTGTTCTCAACTGCTCATTGGAATGATCTATCATCTAGCTTCCATCCTCACTTATTAAGTTAGAAAGGTATCTTACCCTCCATTCTCTCATTAACTAAAGGAGTTCTATTTATAACAATACAATGGAGGTCGATTTATAGCAATACAATAAGAGGCCTGGGTTAAATGAAGCTCAAAGCAGCCCTTAGAAAACCTAGTCTGAGGTATAAGTAGTAGTAAGTTTGAGAAGTTATCCTAGTTTGTAGAGAACTAGAGAGAGGATATATTATTAATTCCACTATAAAAGAGAGAGGATATATTAATAAGTCCACTCAAAAAGAAACTAATGCAGGTGGATAGTGAAAAATGTATAAATATACATAATCATCTTAAAGATTTTGGAAAACCTATTTCAAAGGAAACAGGATTGTGGCTTCCTCGTGGGCTTTTGACAGATAAAAACATTGGCTTGTTGCAAGAATCCTATCTATGTGCTTAATCATTCAACCCTTGGTAATTTATTCAACAAAAATATATGTACAGTTTTTTAATTCTTCGTCATTTATGAACAATGAACAGGTGATAACAGAGCTGCGGATAAAAATCGATGATTTGTTGCAGCAATCATCTATAAGTGCACAATCTAATCCCTTATAGATTTTCCATTTTCCAATAAAATCCTTGAACAATTTGTTATTTCTTATAGTTGTTTCAAAAATGAAAAGGTAATAGAAGAAGAATGGGGATTTATGCCAATGGTCCTTATAATCCTTATGAACAATGAATAGGTGATAAAAAATATGGGGGAAAAATTCGATGCATTTTTGCATCAAGCATTTGTAAGTAAGCGCACAATCTTCAATCCTTTATAGATTTTCCAATACAAATCTCTTCACAATTTGTTATTTTTTATCCTTTTTTCAAAAACCGAACAGGTAATAGAAGAAAAACGAACATGTAATAGAAGAACTGTGGGGATTTATGCTAGTGGTCCTTATAATCCTTATGAACAATGAATAGGTGATAACACAACTACAGGGAAAAGTCGATGGTTCGGTGCAACAATCACCTGTAAGTGCACAATCTTCAATCCTTTATAGATTTTCTATCATTTTATCACTGATAACAGAGTTGTGGGAAAAAATCACTGATAATAGAGGGAAAAAATCGATGGTTTGGTTCATCAATCATTTGTAAGTGCACAATCTAAATAATCAATTTTCATGCAATAGTCTTATCTAAATATAGACGTCATTTCACTCGCTAAAAGATGTAGCCTCGGGTGGGAATGAATTTATCTTATATAACATGCTAAATTTATTATATGAGAATGAGAATCTAACCTTATGACTCTCTTTGTTGGTTGGCTTACTTGTAAGTGATAACTTGACCTTCAAGCTATCTCTCCTTTCCCTATTTGATCATATGCTCATAAGACTAGACTAATCATTTTAGCTCATCTCATGTGTTGCTAGCTATTGCTAGCTAGCTACAATAGCTTTTGTCATGGATATAAGCTACAATTCATAGAAAAATAGATAATATTAATATCTTACCAACAAGATTACATTCTATAAAAACTCTAGCTTGTCCCTGTTAATGCATTCAAAATTATTGCAAGGTAATTCATATGAGAGTTTAAATTCAATTCTTAATAATGATATAAAAAGGAAAAGATATAATAGTGATGCTATCAATTACTTTAAACATAGCACCACCTATGTTAATTTGGATATTTTCCAGTTGTGCAGGGGGTGGATATTTACCAATTGTACAGGGCAGTGAAGAGATGGTGAGGGTGAGCAGGTGGCCAAGTAGTGTATAGAAGTTGATCAGGTGGGTGGCTAAGTGGATGAGCAAGTGGCTATGCATTGAGCAGGTGTCCAAGCAGTGGCTAGAAGTTGAGCGAGTGGCTAAGCGGTGAGCCAAGCGATGAGTAGTTGTCAGAACTCGACTGACATCAAGTTTTCAAAACTCATCTGTAACGTTGTCAGAACAATCTACATAACAACCACTAAGAAATTTGTATTTTTAAAATTATTTTTTAACTCTAACAATGGAAAAAATTAAATACCTCATACCTGGGGAATAATGTCATGTCAAAGAATATTCACCCAATCACAAATTCGATGATTTAAATTTGATAAATATGAAAATATTTTTGTTTTTTAAAATAATTCAAGTTAATATAAAATTTAAGAAAAACTTAAGAAATACTAGAAATGGGGAGATTAATTAATAAGAGGTCAAAGAACTTTGACTCGTGACCAAATGTTATAGTCCTCGACCAGCCAGGGACTAATAAGACGCTGGAGGAGCATTTTGAACCTCGAGAGTCAAACAAATAGGGGAAGAGAATTTTGGATCTTAAATAGATCGAGAGAAGAGCACCCGACTTTACATAAAATTTCTATATCAATTTAGGGAAAAAAAATGAAAATTTCTTATCAATTTAGAGATAAAATATGAGAAATGTTAGACATGGTTACAAAAAAAAAAAACTCTATTAAATAATTTACATATTTTATAATACATTGTGATTCCATTATATAGAGTTTACAAGTTGTTATCTAATTTATTCTTAATATAGAAGAAGAAATTGAGAGAATCTCTCAACCACACACCTAAATAGGATCTAAGATCTCTTCTAGATGTAACAAACTCCTAAATAACAAAGCAAATCACTCACGTAGAGATAATCTCTACATTACAATTAGCAAACCACAATCTTAATAATATGATGAACAATATCACATAGTAATCACATAAGAAAAGTACTAGTCAATTACTTGAATTCTCAAATTCCCTCCCTGAACTCCCGAATCACAGATCTCGCGAAGTCAATTACTGGACAACAACTCACACACTTGTCATGTAACCTCATTACCAAACCACTCACATGTCTTCAAAAACTAATGAGGGATCGTTTCATAGTTCCACAACTCCCAAATTAACTGGATAACCATCCATGCTTAGCTTTTTCCTGCACATGATCCCTTCTAACTTTGAAATATAATTTCTTCAGAACACTAAATCGATTTGACTTCAAAGACTTAACAACAAGTTACTCTATGGACATACTTCCATCTACCAAGATACATGGGTAACCGACTGTTGTACTTGGTAGTCTTCTAGGAAAATAGTCTAGATACAGAATGTACATGACATTCCATTGCATTATAACCTCTTTCATATGATTTGGATATTGTTCATCATTTACAAAGAAGGGAATAATACTAATACATACTTGCACTAATTCCAATAAAATGAGTATTTTGGACTAAAAATTATAATATCCTAGAGAGGCTTAGTCAAACAAATGAATCACACTGACAATATGAATACAGTGCCACGACTACCTCCTCTCCATGATAAAAAAGAAATTCCATGCACTTCGAACCGCAATCGATCACCTCAAATCTTCCCTCGGCATCGGTGAGGGCTTGGCATGAAATAATCATCAAGCTTCAAATCCCAACTTCGAAAGGTGTGAATCATTTATGTCAATAGATTCCAACATTGAATCACCAAAAAATGTCCTTTTTCACATAGGTTGTGGAAGTTTCTTCACCAATCGATATTCTGCTATAAAAACTAGAGAAATCACTATTGCTCCCTCTGAAACTGAAAATTGTGGTTGTTGTTGTGGGCACATAGAGATGGTGGATGAACCAATGACTTTCTTCTCCATGCTACCACTTTTTTTTTGCAACCCTCTTGACTGATGACTAGACAGTGACAAACTTCAAGGAAACAACGACTCTTGACTTTTGATTCACAAGTCCCCCCTTTTCAATTGTACACAACGACGTGATTACTTCATTGTCAGGTTAGTCCTTCAAAAAATTGTTCTGATGTGTGCCTCACCCTCAACAAGAGATGCAATATCTCAACAGATTGGAAAACAGTTATTCAAATGCCCAACCACTAAGTAAGTTTGAGTCAACCCTAGTTGTTATGACTCTTGTCCAGTTATCTACACACAACACATAGTAATATATACTAACTTCTACACCTAACCCTACTGTAGATTATTCTCACTTCTTCTCATATTCGTGGGCTCTCCTGTGAGGGAGTTAATCCCATGCTCTGATACCAAGATAAAATATGAGAGATGAGACATTATTACACACATAAACACAACTCTATTGAATAATTTACATACTTTACGATAGATTGTGACTCCATTATATAGAGTTCACAAGTTGTTATCAGATCTAACATATTCCCAATATAGAAGGAGAGGTTCAGATAATCTCTCAACCACACACTTAAATAGGAGATCTCTTCTAGATCTAACAAATTCCTAAATAACAAAGAAAATCACGTAGGTTGAGATAATCTCTACATTACAATTAGCAAACCACAATCTTAATACTATGGTATAAAGCCTATTTTAAAAAGTTATCTAGTATGTAAAGCCTAGATATCTCTTAATTGTATAAATGAATGAAACTAACTCAAAACCATGTTTGAGAAAACATTGAAAAAAACACAACAAAATCATGATAAGATTTAACTTCGTAAACTCAAACTTAAAAAAAAAAAAAAAAAAATAGTGCAAAATCATGGCAAGGATTTAAATTCATAAATTAGAAGTATAAAGATGGAAGTATATTAAAATTCATATGCATGAATATAAAAAGAAAAACCATCTAAGATGTCAATTTTTTCACTTCCCAAGTTTTGTTTTCATCTCTCCATTTCCTTCATTTAAAAATGCTAGTATAAAAAGATGCACAAGAATCGCACAAACCATAATGACTTTAAAACACATGAGATAAGATAGAAAAGAAAAATAGGAAAACCTTTGCACTCATGTTGTGAATCTCTTCTCATACGAAGTGTAAAAAATTATAAACAAGTGAAATTAGCAGCAAAGTTGGGTTTTAATACATTAGTTGTATATAGTACAAAGTTAAAACCTAAAGTAATTATGAAACAATTTCAACTTGTGATAATGTATTATTTATGTATAGCCTAAAAAAAAAAGAAAACTGGCAATGTCTACTCTATGCCTTTAAATGTTGAAGTAGAATTAGATAAATCTAGGTGTTAGTAATTATTCATAATCTCCTAAGTATAAATTGAAATTTTCAAAAGTTTAAAAAAAAAATTGAAGCATAAAAGTTGTGGCATATTAGTCTTATCCATGACACTCCAGTGTATGACCTCACTAGAACACACATGATTTTCTAAACTTATAACTAAGGAACTTTCAAAGCTATTTAATTTCACCTAATTAACTTTTACTTGAACAATGTTTGTAATTAATGACAACCACTTACCAGTGAGGTTACTAGGTTAGATATGTTTAAATTGAATCATTTATATATATCAATGAATTTGATCCAATAGTTTTGATTGTACCAATAATTGGATTATTGTCTAGAAAAAAATTATGTGAGGCCAATTAGTAAATTGTCTTGGACCAGTCTAATAGATGATGATATCCTCAATCGATTCGATTGAATTTGGTGACATATTTTTCATTACTACAGTGGATCCTTTAGTCGAGATGGTGTATATTGTATAAATTATATACTTTCATTATCATGTGCTAAAACTTTATCCTGTAAATATAAAAGTATGATATGTGTATTTAAGAAGGAATTAGGTCCAAAACTCATTAAAAAATCATTTTCAAAGGGACGAGAATTTGATTCTCCTCCTTTTTCATCAAAAGCGGTGGCATGTTCATAGAGAGAATGGATTTTGTCATTTAGATATTCCCCAGATAAATCCTTTAGCCAATTCCTCACAAAATATACAGGATCTGAAAATAGAAAACTTATTTGACCAATGAATTCTCTTTGACTAATTGTCTCGATTCATAATCATTTTTTTCCACCCAAGAACTAAAATTATTAGGAAATAGATACATTACATGGGGAAAGTAGTGTGCAATGAGAATTGGAAGAAAGTTTTGGGGAGATATTTCTTGCTCTTACCAATATTGAAGCAGTAGATAATCCACTCCATTCAACGAGATCCAGGTTCGAGTCCTGGGCAACCATGATTAAATTTCTCATAGGTACCTTTGTCCACTTATTCTGGTTCTGGATCCAATCAATTCATTTTCCTATTTGTAAGCCTAAGTGGGCCTAATGGTTAAGAACACGTGTTTCCTCCTAGGAGGTCACAAGTTCAAATCCAAAGGGGGTAGGGTACGTATACCACCGTAGACTTTACCAGTCAAATCTTTGGGAAGAGCTCTATCGAAAAACAATAAGAGAAGTTCTCCAATATCACAATAGTTTTAATATATCAATTAGTATAAAAAATATTTCTTTTGTATTTAATAATTGTCTAACAATTAATATATTGTTATAATTAATGCTTAAAAAAAATTTGATGTGTATTCATTATGATTTTATATAAGTATCCATGCAATCTACATGCGAAGTTTCACTTATAGTATGTGGTTGCACCCCATATTCACATATAGTATACACTTAGATTGTCATATAATTTTTAAGGAATAATCCTTAACTAGTAATAATATTTTATAATTTTTTGAATATGTAAAAAAAGAGAGGCATGTTTTCTCACAAATTACCATTGCAATATGTTTTGATTATTTTCTTTGGAATTCTAAGAGAGGAAAGTTGTAACCGTATCATATTTAAATATTAAAACAAATCTAAGCATAACTTTGTGTACAATAGCATACTCCCTAAAGGAGAAGTAATGAAAGAATGATGTACATATTTATTTATTTTTTGTAAGTGAGTGTAGGAAGTTGTATTACTGGAAAATATTATGATACAAAAAATGGGGATCCTAGTCTGCCTATACGGAAACCAGACCAGGGGGTCCCAAGTTGTGCGAGTTGATATTTATGAGGGGTGGTACTGGTCTTCCACCAAGGGAAACCAGAACACACCTACCATACCTAGCTTGAGAAAGAAAAAAGACACAGACATAAAAAGAAGAAACTAAAACATCCCACTAGACCAGAGTGGGACGTAGTAGGTCTGAGCTAACCTGACAATGCCTGGAAGTACTCCCAATAGACTAACAATTCACTAATCTGGGACTATGAGGTGTTTCATCCACTGAGGGTGCTCCTTCCCACCATCTGCCTAACTCTTGTTATCTTCCTTTTGGGAGATCATGTGAGTCTTCCTGATTTGGTTTGGCGCACCTGTCCATCGGTCGGTGTGATGTCCATGTGATGGACATAGTGCAGGTAGAGGTGGAACTGAGCTTCCAGTAGTGCCAACTTGCATTTTTGGTCCTTTTCTACCTCTACTAACAGTTTGGTAATAGTTTCTAGACTGTTGAGGCAACGCAGAATCTCATCCAACATTGTCTTGTTTTCCCTGTTATCCTCCTATCTGGAATCTTCCATTTCCGAACACACTTTTTTGATCATCATCTTGGTTAGCCAAGCCATCTCCATCGTTTTATGGTAGAGGGTTTCTTTGGGTTGTGTGGCCCCCGGATCAGTTACCTAGTCTGCTTCCTGTGCCAATGCATCCCATGCTTTACCTTTGCGCTTGTCCTTTAGTTCCTTTTCCCATCGGGTGATGGTCGCCTTTCCCTTTGGTGAAAACAAAGTTTGGAAGGTTCCCTCCGATTCTTTTGCAGCCTGCTCCATTCTTGTCACCCGTCATGAACTGTTCGGGACTTCCTTCCCAATGGGGTTCCTCTTCCTATGTGTTTTCTTCATTCACGCCATCCCGCTTTGCCTGTCGCAACTCCTTTTCGGGTTACTCAGCTTGTACCTCACTTCACATGTATTCTTCCTTTCCATGCCCTTGAAGCTGTGATAGCCCCTATTGTTTCGCTCCTTCTGTTTGTGTCTATTCCTATTGTCTCTCTTCTTATTGACCTTCCCCTGCTGCAAGCATGTTCTTCCAATCATGGTTTTTCTGCGGTGGTGAGCGCTTCCGTCCATTTTTCCTGTTAAGGCTCGTATGATCATGATGATTCATCCTTTATCCTTGTGCGCATCACTTCCCATGCTCGCTTGAGATTTCACTGTGTTTCTCTCTATACCTGTACTTGGGCATGGTGGATTGATCCTGGACAACACCAACCCCTCATGCCTTGCATCATTCGTTGCATGTGGCTTGTTGCCTGACCTTTCCCGCGTTCTTTCCCCGCAACCCTTACTATCGTATTGGCCTTGCTTCTGGTCACCCACCTGCTGCTTATAGTGATATTTCATGGTAATTGGTGGCTTAGTGTTAGGCAATAATATCCTTCTTGGGTCTCGCGTGCCTGCCGAGAGGCCTTGCGATGACCTCCTCGATGTGACCTTCCATGCTTAAGATGCCTTCATGATCTTTTGTCGCCATGTGGATGCAGTCTGTTATGAGTTGTCTACTCAGAATGCTAATCTAGGTAGTGTCTAGTTACAGGACTTCCTTGTCACCCCCCTCATTGGCTATCATGTCTGCTAGGTCATTCATTGACCTTCACACCCAGCGCAACTCCACTGTATTCAAAGTTCTCAAATGCTCCTGGATTTTATGTAGGGAGTGTGTCAAGCGCCAGTGTCGCTGAACCTTTCCCACTCTAGTGCCATTTTGGAGTCTTTTTGTCGTGTTGATAACCAGGGTGGAGTCACCTTCCACGATAGTGTTTGTCATCCTTTTGTGACTTAGGATTCCAAGACCAAGATCTAGGGCTCCAAATTTCGTGGTGTTGTTGGTTGAGTTTCCCATGCTCCCAACGTACAATCGGATGATGTTACCACCATTGTCTTTGATCACTCCACCCGTCCCTGCCACTTCTGGGTTTCCGTTTGCCACCTCGTCAAAATTCAGTGTGGGGAACCCTGACGGAGGGGGAGTCCAGTTGCGGGCTCCTATTTGGAGTTGTGATTCACACCCTACAAGTATGTTGTTGCAACAATATTTTAGATGGAAAAATTCCAGGATGTGGGAGTCTTGGTCTGTAAGTTGCAATTTCTCCTTCTTGCAGTTGCGGCTCTACATCATTTCTCTTATTTGTGAGATTATTGCATCCTTTATCTTTTCTTCCGGTAGAATTTCATTCTTGAAGATGCATCGGTTCCTTTCTTTCCAGATTTCCAAGATGATCATCCCCGGCGTTAGATTCCAGAAGATGTTCACCATTTCATTTTCATTTTAATTCTCATTCCAATTGTTGATGGTTGTGCTAATGTTTCCCTGGATCATATTGGATTGGTGATATATGCCTGTCGCCCAATCCCAAATATTTGTTGTGTAACTGCATTCGTCGAGGAGGTGATTAGTTGTTTCCTTCTTGACTTGACAGAGATAGCATCGAGAAGGACCTATGAAACCCATTTTCTTGAGGTTCTCCCAGGTTAGAATGTGGTTGTGAAGAACTAGTCATTCGAACATTTTGATTTCTGGCCATTGGGGGATTTTCCGAATCTTTTCCCATTGTTGCATCGGGTCATCTTGGTCCTGGCCCACGATGTAATACCGTGCTTTTTTTAAGTTGAATTCCCCCCCATTTTTCCTGCCCCACCTCAATTGGTCCTCTTCCTCTCAGACCACAGTTTTCCTTTTCCCCAATTCCTCCTCTACCTCTTTCATTATTGTTTCGATCCAAGCTCTATTTTTTGGATTAAGCTTGTCCCAAATCCTCCATCTGTCGCTACCATCCCTTTGCTTCTAGTATTGATGGATTTTTGTTTTGCCTCGCACAATCATTTCCTATTGGAGCTCCTCCCTATTTGAATTTCCCATTCTGGGTTCCTGTTGCCACACGTCCTCCTAGAACCTTGTTGTTCTACCATTTCTGACTTCCCAAAAGTTGTGTTTATGGATCCATTTCTTATTTCACCAGGCAAGATTCCAGATGGTTGATCCCTCCCTTGTGCCCATGAACCAAATTTGTTCTTGGTCACTGATGTCAAGGCATACATGGCCTTCCAAACATTTTCCAATGACACCGATTTGTCTTTGACCCATCTCCACCAGAGCTTTGCCCTGTAGGCTTCGTTGGGTACTTGTGGGTCTTGTAACCCGGAGCCTCCTTTGATTTTTGGTCTACAAACCTTATCCCAGGCCACCAGGGCCCATTTCTTTTTATTTTCTACTCCTCGCCATAGGAAGTCTCTTTGGATGGATCTTATCTTTTGTATTATTCCTTTGGGAGCTGGAAACACATACATCATATACATTGGAATTGTTTGTAGAACCGTTTTGGTGAGGATAAGCCTATCGGCCAGGTTGAGAGCTCTGTATGTCTAATTTTTTACCCTCTCCTGCAGATTACTGATAACTCCTTCTTACATAGCCATTGTGCATTCTTTGTCTATCAAGGGGATTCCCAAGTATTTCATTGGGAGCATTTTGCGTTCAAACCCCATAATGTTGGCCAGGTTTCTCTCAATTGCGGGATTAGTGTTGAAGAAAAATATCATGGATTTGGATTGGTTGATCTCCGCCCTCGAGGCTTTCTCCAAGTCTTCTAAGATTCTTTTATATGTATTTGCTTCCTTTACCGTGGGTGTGCCATTGAGTAGGGTATCATCAATGAACTGTTGGTGTGTGGAGGTTGGACAGTTTTCAAAAGGTTTGATGCCTTTTATTTCCCCTGCTGCAGTTGTGCTTTTTATGCTTCTGCTTAGACCTTCCATCATTAGAATGAACAGGAAGGGGGACAACGGATCCCCTTGTTTGATGCCTCTAGAAGGACAAAAAGGTTTAGCTGGGGATCCATTGACTAGAAGCGAGTAGCTTGTTGTTGAGACTAGATTGACGATCCATTTGATCCAGTGTTGTTTGAAACGAAAGGCTTCCAGTGTCTTGGCCATGTAGTGCCATCTTATTTTGTCATAAGCCTTCACCAGGTCAAGTTGGATTATCATCCCCCCTCTCCTTTGGATTTTCAACATGTGAATAAGCTCATGGGCATGGATGATATTGTCCAGGATTTGTCTTCCTTCTACAAAACCCACCTATTCCTGTGAAATCAATGTGGGAAGTAGTGGTTCAGTCTATTGTCTATGACTTTGGAGATTATCTTTTAAACGATATTGCATAAAGATATAGGCCTGTAGTGGTCTAGGTTCCTTGCTTCATTTTCTTTTGGGATTAGAGTGATAATTGTGGCATTTAAAGATTTCATAATGGAGGCCAAGTGCCTGGAATCTTCCACCACCCCATAGATATCATGCTTAACGACTTCCCAACAAGATTTGAAGAACTCCATTGTGAATCCATCTGGGCTTAGGGCCTTTCTGTTGGGCATCTCCCAGGCCACTTGGTCAATTTCCTCCTTTGTGATGGGTTTGATTAGACTGGCATTTTGATCCTCAATGACCAACTAGGGGATGTGATGAATTATTCTTTGTATGACCTCAGTTCTATCTTGGTTGGGTTCCTAGGCTATCCCCTGGAAGTGATTGACCAGTGTATTTTCAATTTCCTTGTGGGATTCTCTTTCGATCCCATACTAATCCCTAATTTTCAATATTTTGTTGTGAGATCTTATTGCAATGGTTTTCCTATGAAAAAACTTTTTATTTCTCTCCCCTTCCTTTAGCCACCTTATTCTATACTTTTGGTGCCATAGAGTTTCTTCCTGCTAGCATCTTGCTTCCCATTCCTAGACCATTTGGATCTCTTATTTTTTCTGGTCCTCTGTGTATCCCTCATTGATGAAGATTTCCTAGAGTTTCCTCATTCTCTCCTCGATACTTTTTTTCCCCTGGTTTATGTTTCCAAAGACTTCCTTGTTCCACTCATTGAGTTTTTGTTTGATGTACTTGAGTTTATTGTATAGTTTGAACATCCTTGTCCCTTGATTCGGTAGTTCCTCCCACCACCATTGGTTGAAGTTCTCCTTGAAGGTGGGATGGTCAATCCAAAATTTTCTCAAATCTAAAAGGTTTGTTCTTCAGAGTGGTTTGAAAATTAGCTTCCAATTCAGCTGGCCAATGGTCTGATCCCCCCCAAGGGAGGATACTACAGTCCAAATTTAGTCCCTGCAGAATGATGGATTCTGACACCAAGAATCTGTCTAGCCTTGTAGCTAGTTGGTGGTGATATAGTCGTTTGTTGTTCCAGGTGAATTCTCCATTGTTGGTCCTGATGTCCACAAGCTCCATTGTGTGAATGAAAGCACAAAATTCCTCTGCATCTCTATCCAATCTCCTGGTGCCCCCTTTTTTCTCAGCAAGTGTAGTGATGATGTTGAAGTCCCCTACTAGGATCTAGAGGAGGTTGTTGGATCGATACTTTAGATTCTCTAGGTCTAGGAGAATTCTCCATTTTTCCTCCATCATCTGGGGGCCATACACATTAGTGCAGAGAATCTCCTCTGTGTTCCCTATAATTTGCATGTTCATCGAAAGTGTGTGTCTTGTAGCTTCTGTTGCAAGTAGGTTCATCGATTGTGGGTTCCACAAGGTAAGAATATTGACTTCCATCTATTGGCTTTTGGCAGCCAACATCTTGTACTTACTCCATTGTTTTTTATTGATTGTTTCCATTCTGTCTAAAGTGCATTTTGTCTCTTGAATGAAACAGAGGTCAGGTTGTTCCTTCCTCAATCTATTTTTAAGGATTTGTTTCTTTCTTGGGATGTTTAGGCCTCTTATATTCTGTGTTATAATCTTCATTTAAACATGTGCGGGGGATTTGGGGAAGATATTTTTTATCTTACCTGGATTTATTAGCAGTGCTCCTAGTTCTTGTAGAGATATGTTGTTTGATTTCCTTCCTTTCTTCCACCTTGTCTTCTTGGGTGAGTGTTGTGGTTGTCCCTCACCTGCTTTGATTCCCAGGTGTCCTATCTCTCCATGCATGCACTTGATCCCTCTATATTTTCCTTCCTCCCTTAGGAGGAAAAGGTATTCAATGTGATCTAGTTGCTCCACTAGCACATTGTCTACTCACTGCCTTTTCCATTGCTCTAATATGTTTGAGATATCTATTCATTACCTTTCCACAATGTCTCTGAGAACTAGATCTTTTGTGCCTGCCTCGCTTGGTGTTATCTCTGAATATTTGTCTGCCTCTTGCATTGGGGTGTTGGTGTCTTAGTTTCCTCCTTTCAGAGGAATTGCACTACCTCCCTGTTCTCCCTTATTGCTTGGAATATATGTGTTCTAATGAGTTTCTTTTTCACTAGCTTCTCTAGCTTTCGTCTTTTCCTTTCCTCCTTCTTCCCCTTGGTTGGCCCTGTCCCATCCTTCTGTTCTAGTCCGGTATTTCAAGTTGCTTCCTGTTGGGTCCTTGCTTTGTCTCTTGTTTCCTCTGTTTTTGTGATTCATCTTTACAAACCCGACCTAATCCTGTTGTGGTTTGGTGTTTTCCATTTCTTCTTTTTTATTGAGAGGAAATTCTCTTATTAGGTTTCCATGTTCATGGAATATTCTGCATTGAAATGGGATTTGCTCATATTTTATACCTTGTATCCATTCCTCATCCCTAAACTCCAGGCTTATGGCTTCTGGGAGTACCCCCGAAACATCCATCTCAATGAAGATCCTTGCGTAGGATGTATATCTTCCTTTTAGAGTTTCTTCTGATGTCTTGACATATTTTCCAAGCTTGTTCCCTATTTCTTACAAGGTGGATGACAGCTAGTAGTCTAGCGGTAAGGAGTAAATCCTTAGCCAGACTGGGACATTTGTAAAGGTTTCTTTCTCTAGGGAGAAGTTTTCCTTCCATGGCCGCATGTACAACCCTGCTGAGGCATGGAAATATGCCCCCTCTCAAAGACTTTATCCGTGTCCTCCAGGTTCATGAATACTTCTATGAAAAATGCTTTCGATCCCAGGTGGAGTTCCACTTCTCCACTTGGCTTCCATTGATATTTTATCCAGCTGCGCAATGTTTATTCTGTGGGCCACAGACCCATGAACTTGTAGATTAGTGCATGTGTGTTCATCTGGTACCAGAAGAGTTGTGTTTGGGGGTCTTCCAGTATAACCTTGGGTATCAGTGTTGTTTTAGGTTTACACGGGTTGCGCCCATCTACCCCACTGGGGTTCAACGTTTCTTGCACACCATTCTGGGCTTCTCTAGCTTCTTCCCCCATGTGATCACTATTTTCTTGGTTTCCCTCCTGATTCTTTTCCTATCCTGATCCCAAGGTGCCTATCATAGGTTCTTTGAAACTGACACCTCGTGGGCATTTCCCTTTGTCCACCACTACCTACCTATAGGAGGGGGTTCCACTCCCACCCCCTTTGGTAACCATTTGTCCGCTATTGAGACCACGATTGTTAAACCCTATCTTGAAGTTTCTCCAGAGTCATCTCCCATTCTATACGATTTCAACCTCGTCATTATAGAACAACCAAGAATGAAATAAAAAGAAGAAAGTTGAGCCAGAATGGAATAGAGCATTGGTGGTGATGGTACAAATTAAAAATCTCATAGACACCAACAAAGCTCATCCTTTCTCCATTCCCTCTACTACTTTACAAGAAATCCCTACTGCCAACAACTTCATCAAATACATGTTGAAAACAATGGAGGGTGAATGATAAAATGAAAGAAGAAAATCCTCACAAGACTCCTAGCATACCTCTCTCCAGTCTTTTTCATCAAATTAAAGGTGAGCGGGCTTCACCCAGTTAATATTTTTTCCACGACTAGACCACATCCTTACTCGGGTTTGAGCACAAGACTTGACCTTCGTTGCAAGAATGAATTTACCATCCAGCCACCTCCGCCGACCTTATCAAGTACATATTTATTAATATATATAAAAATTTTAATTATAATATTATAATTTTATATAACTTTATTATAAGAAAATAGACTAAAATAATTTGTTTAAATAAGATAATTTTTACTTTCTTCTTACTTACCATTTATTACAACTAAACAATATTTATTCATAATGTGAAAACTTCAGAATTAATAAATTTAATACGAAAATATTAAATTCTTTAACTTTATCATGATGATGATGATGATGATGATGATTAACATCCACTAAGACCGAATTGGTCTATCATACCTTAATAGGGTAAGTGATTACTTTCAATTCTCTAGAATTTTGTTTCTATGATCGAAAAGCATTAAGAGAAGATTTCCAAGATCACCATAATTTTGTTGAGTTAATAGGTTAGGAAGGTTGGTCGTGTGACAAATATTTTGAAAATAATATCTAATTTGAGTATAGGCTGGACAATCTAAGAGAAAGTGATTTTCATATTCAACCTCTTAGTGTCACAAAGGTGGCACACTCTTTCATCCCATGGCGTTTTAAGAATTGACCAACGCCTAATTTCACTATGGATCTTGTGAGAATTTGTTCTTATCTTAGAAATGCTTATTCTTTTCTTTACACTTGGAAAAAAAAATAGAGTATCTTTATTTGACGATTTTTTTAATAGTATCTTTATTGTGCAAAATGGTGTCTTCCATGAATTCCC
>SNQJ01S0196289.1:0-17483 GCA_010110895.2 Picea sitchensis
CTTTGGTGGCCTACC
Organism: Picea sitchensis; assembly: GCA_010110895.2. Lineage (NCBI taxonomy): Eukaryota > Viridiplantae > Streptophyta > Pinopsida > Pinales > Pinaceae > Picea > Picea sitchensis. Next base: position 16 of record SNQJ01S0196289.1, read on the forward strand.
TTACACAGATATGCTAAAGATTATGCCAGAGCCTGTGATGTATGCTAGAGAGTTGGAAAACCATCCAGAAGAGATGAAATGCCATTAGCACCACAGATGACCCTACAAGAATTTGAGAAGTGGGCCATTGACTTCGTGGGACCCATAAACCCACCAGGAAAGTGCACATGAGCAAGGTATGTCATTACTGCGACAGAATACTTAACCAGATGGGATGAAGCCAGAGCAGTCAAGGACTGTAGTGAAACTACAGCTGCATGTTTTATATTCAATGATATAATAACTAGGATTGGATGCCCCAAGATCCTTATGAGTGATAAAGGCACACACTTCATAAATAAGATAGTTGAAGCCCTGACTAAAGAATTTGTAGTCCACCATCAGAAGAGTACACCTTACCATCCACAAGCAAATGGGACAGTTGAAGCATTCAACAAGATCCAGGAGACAACATTGACGAAGATTTGCAGTGTGAATAGGGATGATTAGGATTTAAGAGTACATGTAGTACTATGGCCCTATATAACCTCTTGCAAGAAATTAAAAATGCAGACCCCTTTCAAGTTGGTTTATGGCCTTGAAGCTATTGTCCGGATGGAATACTTGGTGCCAAGCTTAAGAATTTCTGCATTTACAGACATGGATGATACTAGCGCTATTTGCGAGAGGCTTGAACCGTTGGTTGAACTAGAAGAAGACAGATTCATTGCAAGATTCGACCAACAGGTTCAGAAGGAATGAGAGAAGGATTATCATGACAGGCACATCAAGAAGAAGGCATTCAAGCAAGGTGACTTAGTACTGGTGTATGACATTAAATTCCTGAAACACCCTGGGAATTTCAGAATGCATTGGCTCGAACCATATGAGATTGCCTATGTTATCGAAGGAGGAATTGCGCAGCTGAAGACATTGAATGGAGAGTGGAAGGAAGGATTGGTGAATGGGAGTCGTCTGAAGTTGTACTATGACAACCAACTACCTCAAAGCTCTCAGTAAAAGCATGAGGAAAAGGGTCTAGGTACCAGGTGCAGTTGAAACTAGGTACTAGACACAGAAAAGACAATCTACACAAGGATGGGATGGAGGCATAAAGCAAAAATCAAAGGCTGCATTGCACAGTCCAAAGTTGAAGAAAAACAAAGGGATCAGATCCGAAGTGCCTCAGGATGAGTTACAGGTGAGTGTTGGGGGCTTGTTGGCCCTTGGTTATGGAAGGAAGTGAAGAACAAGGAAGAAAAGGTAAAGGGCGAGCTTCGCTGGAGACACAGTGACTGTCACTAGGTCGAAGTGAGCAAAAGAGCAGGAAAGATGGAGAAAAGTGCAGAAAATCAAGTCATTGGATGAGGAGATCAAGGATAACAGATCAACAAGGAGGATGGATCAAGGACAACTCAGAAAGTGGAAAAATCCATCGTTGGATGCTTTGGAGCACCGCGCAAGAAGGAAGGAAAGACAGGCTGGCTAAGCCCGCAAAAAGAAGGTCAAGTTGACCTAGGGTTTTAGACAGCTAGGGTTTTGGTATCTAGGTTTTTGGCACCTACGTTTCAGCCTTAGTTTGTCGGTGAGGTTTTGTAATGTATAAATAAAGGTCAAGAGTACCTGGGTCGGGTTGACATGATATTGTTGTTGATCTAGCTCTATTATTTTGGTGAGAGATTATTGTATTGTGAGAAATAAGTGTTAAGAGAGGGAGCCTTCGGGTATTGTAAGATCTTCAGCTATGTGTGAAGGTCAAGTCCTGCAGCTGGGTGCATAGGAAGGGGAGAGAGAGAGAGAAGAAAGATGATCTGCTAGCTGAGAGCGCAAACAAGAACTGTATGCTTTACCTTAATAAATCATAAGCACAATTTTGTGTACGTATCCCTAAGAGAGAGGGTGAGACACATATACCTTGTGTTGTGTGTGTGATTGATGCTTGATCTCTGTCATTGATATATTGTTTTTTGCATTGTTGTGTTAGACCAAATCTATAGCTAGACAGAATAGATCTAGCTTGGTAAGTGATAGATGCATATTGATTTGTTGTTGTACTAGATCCACTTGATATTCCCCTGGTTGTAGACATCTCTATCCTGCAACCCCCTCATAGCTTCTTTGGGTGAGACTGCATCTGCTTCGCAGGTGTTTCCGAAAGGGCCAGTAGCTAGGGCTTGTTGGTGCGCTCTTGGAGTGAACCTAGGGTATGAACCTGTGCCAACATATCATGATCGCCTATATTTATGTAAAAATTCTCAACTCAAAAATATGGTCTTTCTGGAATTGCACACTTCTCCTATAAGAGGGCATTCAGGGTTCTTGAAAACTTACCACATGATTAAGAAGGATTTTTTCTGGAAAGGTATTAAAACTTATGTTAAAAATTTCATGTCTAAATGTGTGGTATGCCAACGAAATAAGGGAGAGACAATCAATAAATAAAGTCTCCTACATCCATTAGCTATACCAAGTCAACACTGGGAAGAAGTTTCAATGAATTTTATTATAGGTTTACCCATATATGAAGGATATACTATCATCATGGTAGTTCTATATCGATGGACAAAGTATGCCCATTTTTTCTCTCTTTCTAGTCTTTTTATAGCAAGTACAGTAGCCGCAACATTCATGAAAACACTTCAAAAGGTACATGGAGTACCCAAGATTATTGTAAGTGACAAAGATCCAATTTATAATGGAGAATTTTGTACTGAATTATTTTCTTGTTTGGATACTCAATTGGCTCACAACTCATCCTACCATCCTCAATCTGATGGGAAAACTGAGAATGTGAATAAATGTCTAGAAGGATATCTTTGTTTCTTTGCATATGATAAACAAACACAGTGGGTCAAGTGGTTTCCCTTGGCAAAATGGTGGTACAACACATCCTTCCATACTTCATAAAAAAATGTCCCCATTTATGGCACTTTATGTATATCATCCTCCATCCATCACATCACCCTTGAAAGGAACTACAAAAGTTTAGGAAGTGAATGACCACATAGGGAACCAACAAGAGGTTCTCAAACTATTGAAGTACAACTCGATTATGACACAAAATATGATGAAAGAACAAGTGGATCATCATCACAGTGAAAGGGATTTTGAAGTGGGGATTACGTATTTTTAAGGATACAACCATATAAATAGATTTAACTCAAGCAACAAAAGAAGGACAATAAATTAACACCCAAACATTATGGCCCCTATAAGGTGTTTCAAAGGATTGAAATTATGGCTTACATATTGGAGTTGCCTCCATATTCATGTGTACATCCATTATTCCATGTTTCTTTCTTAAAGAAGGTAATCGATGACAAGATCCCAGTCCAAACTATTTTACCATAGATTAATGAAGAATGAAAAATCATACTAGAACCGAAAAAAATTCTTGAAACAAAGATTAAGCGGCTATGAAATAGAGCAATTACTGAGTATCTTGTCAAATGGAAGAACCTACCACTAGAAGATGTGACATGGAAAGATGAGTTCTTCATGTAGAAAAACCTGCAATTAGTCAAGTATTGAGGACAACACTTGTTTGAAGGGGAGGGGCATTTTACAAATCCCCATGTTAAGTATAAAACCCCTTATTAATCCCTATATATTGAATTATTACATTTATAGTGTTACATTTGTATGTATGCTAGAACCTTTTATTATACCATTTCATTATAATTGTACCCTTTGTCTCCTATAAACACACACACACACACACACACACACACACACACACACACCAAGGAGACCCAATCTTAGGATCATTTCATCTCATATTGTACATTGAATATATTGTAAATGGAGATTTCCCCCTTGAAGTGGACTATTATTCACTAACATTTTATCATTCTCAAGGCATTGATTCATAGTAGAGTTAGTGGATATTACTCACTCATGGTGATGGACCTCAAGTAAATTGTTTTGAGAATCTCATACCTCGAACAAATCCATCTACGAAAAATTCTAATTGGAATTGGTTTGGTAATAGTTGCTTTGGTATCCACATGTGTTGCTTCTTTGTACTGAAAACATTGCACAATCAGATGTGAAAAAAATGTTCTCACTAGTGCCTCAATATATCTAGTGAGTTCTACTGTGTATTTCTAAATAACGGAGTTAGTTCAATGATTCATTGGTTCTAGTGTAAGAAACCAAGGAAAACGACATGATATCCTAGTCAAAGGTTGGTGCTAAATTTCAATATACTTACAAATTGTCTGGAATATAGTGATCCAACCAAATCGACCAAGTTAATACATGTCATTAATCCATTGGTTCTATTGTTTTGTGAAGAACTTGTTCAAGTTTCGACATTGACCCAAATATCAGAACAATATCATGTTGTTGAACAAATTGTTGAAGATGAAATTCAGGATGATGAGCTTCTTTGTGTGTTGTAAAAATTCGGGATCTACATAGATATGAAAAACCTTTGGATACATGGAGGTTTGGCTCATAAAGGCCAATGGGAAACTAGAATCACAGAGGATAAATTGAGTCTTGAGGTGAAGAAGAGATTGTCGAGTTTGTGGTGTAGAAAAGTAAGGGCCATTGTTTTATATGGAGTGTGAAAATCACATTCAAAGTGAGGAGGTGCAGAGAAAATGAATCAAGACCTAAGTTTATTCACTGAATAGAAAAGGTTTAGAAGGAAATTGGAAGTTAAAATATTATGCCCATATTTCTCGAAGTTGAGATTTGAAGAGATGCATGTAAAAAAAATTATCTATAGAAGAGCATCCCGATTGGATTTGTGTTAATGTCCAGGATTGTCAAGGTAATGATTTAGGTTGTAGCTTCTTACTTTCAAAACAAATTTGGATAATGAAGGTAATAAAAGTATGGTTCACGAGGACAATTTTTTAGTGGTTAAATTAAAACTGTCCAAGTGTTGTTTCAAATGGTGAAAAAAAGGGCACACAAAGTTTTTGGTCACATTTATAAAAGTTGTCATGCAAAGTGTATGTAAAGAGTTCTTATTTCAAATTGTAAAAGTGTCAAATGATTTTGATGGATATGTGTAATTGAAGCTTATCGAGTCAAACACTAAGCCAATGTTGCATTCTAAGTTGAGAGTATGAATCCAAAGTGAAGTCAAAATTCAAATGTCGAGTCATTTATAAGTGGAGGAAATCATGATAATGGTGCGCCAATTAAGTTTTCCAAATCCATTGTCATAGGTTTCCTTTTTGGAAATTGCACAACACAACAAAGAAACATTTTTTTATGCAGGTAATTTCATGTGCATGAAAAAAATTACAAGTGTATGTGAAATATGATGACATAGGTTGATGGAAGAAAGAGAAAGATTACATAAAGAACGCAAAAATCAAAGAAGAAGACAACATCAAGAACAAGATTAAATAAGAAGACAAAAGCAACAAAAGATAGAATCATGAAAGACAAAGAAGGAAAACTACAAATGAAGAGGTAAAACATAAGGTATGCATGGTGATGAGATGTTAATAGGTTTATATTTTGGGCATATCTAACGGGATTGTAATATTTGATCATATGATTAGTACCATGGAGTAATGGTAACCTTGATATTGTTGTAAAGTATCAAAATGCTTATTGTACCTGATTTGAAATGGTGTAATGATGCATATGTGTTGTAGAGGGTGCATGATCGGTTGCACCCAACACCCCAAGGTTTTTGGTCCAAGTTGTGCAAGTTTACCCATAGGCAAGCTAATTTACCCATGTGTTTTGTAAGCTTTGTTGAATCAGAATTGCATTCATTAGTGAGGTAGAACATGTAATAATGTAGCATATATCCCTCTTATGCATAAAGAGGATGTGGCATCAAGTTGTGGAATCAACCACTCAAATAGGTATGGGGGTGGAAATTGGACTTGTATATAAGATTGATGGTGAGTTGGAGAAGTTGAATTTTCGATTAAGGGGGAAATGTGAGATGGAGTAATCTCAGAGTGTGAGTTGGTTGGGACCAAGTTATAATTAAAGGAGAGTTTAACATGGTGTTGAACCATGTAGTTTGAAAGGATTCTGAGAGAACTGATGAGAACAACAAATGACACCCATGTATCTTGATAGATGGATTTATTTTTATATGGATATTAATGATCAGTTATTTGTAGGTAAAAGAGGAAGAAGCAATTCAAGTTAATTATTTTTGTGCAGGTACAAAATCATGAAAAAAGTTTGAGGACGAAGCTCTTAGTGAAGAAAGCCCAAGAGAGTGTGCGCATTAATTTCCCCATCATGATGATTCGTAGTTAACCAAAATGATTTGTGTGTAAGGTATATGATCAGCCGAAACCATTTGTGTGCGAGGTTCATGGTCAGTCGAAACCATTTGTGTTTGTTGTTCATGGTCAACTAAAAACCACTTTGTGTGAAGGTTTGTGGTAATCCTAAACCACTTGAGCATTTTAATGGTTATGGGTAAGCTGTAAAATCCCAAGTGAATTATGATGAGAGGAAGAAAGTAAAATGAAGGAAGCATTACACCGAAGCCGAGTCATATGAGAGATACAATTTTAATATGAGGTTACCCAAAGAATGAAGACAACAAAAAATGAGGACATTTGATAAAGACCTGACAAAGATTAAGACAATTACTCGTTAAAACGGTGTGTTGGAATGTGTAACTCCTACTTGTCTTAATTATGTGTGAGCAAATTATGTTTGACAATGTGTTTCATTATTAAGAGGTAGAGTTTTTTTAGTCTATTATTTAGGATTTTGTTAGTTAGTTAGTTGGATTTGAGAGATTTGGTTCAACTAAGAGTCTAGTTTAATGTGGATCTGAGATATTATCTCAACCTCTCCTTATATATTATGAATAAGTTAGATCTAATAACAACTTGTGAACTCTATATAATGGAGTCACAACCTATTGTGAATACTACGTTATTCAACATAGTATTTTTGTGTATTCTCATATTTTATTAACTTGAGATCATAGGATTCACATATTGTAAATTATTGTTGGATTACTGAGAGGGGGGGTGAATTAGTAATAGAGCAATTCAATCCTTTTCAACCACAAAATGCAAGTGTTATATCAATGTATCATTATCATCCAATAGTTGTAGAGTAAATAAACAATGAACAGATGATCAATCATACACATAAACAGTACACCAATGTTTTACGTGGAAACCCAAAGCAGGAGAAAATCACATAATGCTTTTTCTTATGTCTTTAAGAGTTACATTCATTGGAAGCACCAACTTCCTTTGTTTTCCATTTGCAGCTAGAAGGAGGCTCCAACCCCCTAGGTTCTCAGGCTACAACCTGAGGGAAGCTCCAACTCCCTAGTTCTCTGGATACAACCAGAAGTAGGCTAAAACCCCTTATGTTTTTTGGCTACAACTGGAAGGTGGCTACAACCACTTGTCCTTGCCCCATCCAACTGCCTTGAAATATAAATTCCAAATGTAGACAACCTTTCATTGCCACTGAATCAACCACTTCCACTGTCAACCTATCACTGTCAACCTGTACCAATAACCTATAATAACTTGTACCAATCAACCTGCACCAAACAACTTGCACCAATAACCTGAAACAACATGTACCATGCATCAACAACACATCAACTATGACTCATCAAGATGTACCAACATCATCAACTATACACCTCATGTATGTTCCAACTCATCAACTACTTGTCTCAACCATGTACGCAACATGTACCTCAACCATATACCAAAGACCTACACCAATATAACCATACAAAAATCATCACTCTCTCCATAAACCAAATACCATAAATCATTACATCAAACCATGTGCCACAACCTCATTGTTATGTAGCTTCAAGCTAAACCAACAACTTCAGCAAAACATCACAACGAAAAGATCAATACCCATATGCCAAATAACAACAACAAAATACCAATTGTATCCCTCAACAAATATGATATATGCAGCAATACTAAACATCCAATACCATCTCAAGAGATAAACCCTAGCTCACAAAACATACCTCAAACAAGATGTGCCATATCTCTCATAAATAGACCCCAACCATGTTGTTGCCGCAATTTTTCTATCACACTTTTTCTGCCGCGATTTTTCTGCTGCACTTTTTCTGCTGTGATTTTTCTACCATGACTTTTCTGCCGCGATTTTTCTACCATGATTTTTCTGCCACACTTTTTCTGCTGCACTTTTTCTGCTGCGATTTTTCTGCTGCACTTTTTCTGCCGTGATTTTTCTGTCGCTATTTTTCTGTCGCACTTTTTTGCCACGATTTTTCTGCCATGCTTTTTCTGTCGCACTTTTTTTGCCACACTTTTCCTTCTGCACTTTTCTCTATCAATAATACCTTCCCAAATAACCTTTCACAAAATATATATTCAATGATATTCAATAGGCTCAAGTGTAATTAAATGAGAGAACCTTGCCTCTTATTTATACTTTCATGTAGCATCCCACTTTCCTTATTTTAGGGAGTTCTCCATTAAATTTATTATTTAAATAAATTTTTTTGCAAACACTTTGACTACTTTGACCTTTTGGGGCTTCTAGATGACTCATGAGGGTTTTCCAACTTCACATGGCCATAAATCTCTAATCGTGAGTAGTTATGTGACGTTCCACATACCACTGGAAATTGCATGACATGTACTATCCATCTAGAATATTCTGACCTACAAATATATCAAAACTCATACCATTATCCATCAAACAAAATTGGGTCCATTACCCAAACCTTTGTGCTACCAGAATTTCTTCAAGGGTTGACATCAATGAAAACCAACCCAATTAATCAACAATTATAATCACCCATCAATATTTCTTCAATGTTATTTTTGAATAATGAAAACATTAATCAATATAACTTGAACTAGATTGAAATCTTGGGTACTTTAAAATTGCACATCTTGTATGTTATGGATAGTACATGCTTGACCTTAAATACATATNTTTCAGTTTTGAATTGAATTGAATTATAGAAAGGTATTTCAATTAGATGGGTGCCCCCCAAAAAAATTGTTTCTAGGATTTCCTTACAAACGTTATAACTTAGAACTAACATCTGCCCATTTATCAATAGGAAAAAAAAAGAGAGATTAAGATTATTGATGAAGTAAAAAGCCTCCAAAGGATAACAGGTTGATAATAGTTTTTTTGTATCTTGTAGTTTTGCTTGTGCATCTAGATGCTTATTAGCTCTGGAATTCCACTACATCAAGTCTATCTTGGTCCGTACTATTACAGATTTGAACTTTTTCTAATATTTCTAGTAAGATTGCAGGTTTATGTTATGAAATAACAAGTTGTAAAATGCTAAATTTGCATTGGAAAAGGGAAAACACTGCTCCAAAATATCAGTAAATTTAAAATAGAAATGAAAAATATCAGTATATTTAAAATGGAAATGGAGTTATTCAACCTAACCTTTTTGTTTTCCATAACTGTAACAACCCAATTAGATTAGTTAATGATCATATAAATAGAAATGAAAAATATCAGTATATTTAAAATGGAAATGGAGTTATTCAACCTAACCTTTTTGTTTTCCATAACTGTAACAACCCAATTAGATTAGTTAATGATCATATAATTAATTAAGGTAAATCAAGTTATTAATGTACTGGAAGTAAATTTATTTAATCATCAATATATCTAAGTAAATTAATTATTGAAATAATTAGATTTTATCATTTTATTTAGTTATTATTTTGAATTAAGTAATGTAACAAAAAAGGGGGAGGGGATTATTTTATTTTATTAAAGGTAGGTAAATAATTAATGATAAAAGATAAGGCAGATGGGAAATTAATGAGGGGAAGGATTCGAGAGAGAAGGATAAGGAAGAAGGGGTTGGACTTGGAGAGGGGGGATTTTGATTTTTATGTGAAGGAGAAACTAGGGCAAGGAGACAGGAAACACAAATTTTGGAGAGGAGGAAGGTTGCAAAACGTTTTGTGGAGTTTTACTAGTGGAATGGTGTTGCTGGGATTTTGGACTCAGGGGCCAGGAAATCTGATTTCCTGGAGCTAGGGAGCCGAAGAGGCTTTGTTCCTAGCTGGATGGGAGGATTCAGTTTCATGAAGGACATCAACATGAAAACTAAAGGGACAACTTCTTCTTAAACATGTATTTCACTAATTATTGTTTCTTGTGAATGAAAGTTGAAAATGCATACCTATATCCTGAAAATAGGTTGGGTAATTTGAGATTTAACTGTTTATTATATTAGAACAAAAACTAGAAATTAGATTTGCATGATGAAGACAAAAACATAATTTAGACAACAAATTTATTGTTAAAACCATGAGCTCCTGATTTTGGGAGGGACTTTACATATGGTATCAGAGCCTAGTTTCAAAATTGAAACCTAGGGCTTACCCACTCCCTTATGGCCTGAAGGTATGCTAATTGTTCAAAAAAAAATCTGGGACATGCATCCCAGAAACCCTAAAAACAACAACAAGCCTTATAAAAATATTGTTTACAACCTTTGTTTAAGATTATATAATAACAAATAAGTGTTTGGTAGATTTTGGCATCCTATGAATTCACAAAGTCTAGTTCCATATCCACTTAATATCACATCTTTATAGAAAATTCTAACCCTGCCTCAATGAGTTTACATATGTGTATTTTAAAACTATTTGAAAAAAAATTATCACAATTTTTTTTTATCGAAAAATAAAAATTGATTGATGAAAACTACAAGTATTGAACTAGGATTTCCTTCAAGAAGATGGAATATCTATAGAAATACAAAGAAATATCTCAATATGTTGCATCCCAAGAAACAAGGCAACCCATTGAGCAAGAGAAGAATATTAGGAACATAAAATGGTGGAATTGCATGCAAAATATGTAACAAAACAAAGTTGAGGTTGTACACAAAACACACACTACTAATAGTACTGAATGGAGACAGATGATGGATAACAAGAGAATTTTGTTTTAAATTGTCGCTTGGAGAGACATTTAAAAATTTTCCCTCATGGGGAAAATAGAGAACAAATTTAGATTTCCCAGCGTGGGGCTCGAACGGGAACTCAAGGAACTCAAGGGGCCTGGGGCCCTTAGGCGATGTATAACAAGCTAAACCTCAAATGGTCAAACAACAACGAAAGTTGAGGCGATGTATAACAAGCTAAACCTCAAATGGTCAAACAACAACGAAAGTTGAGAATTGTGCGCTATGGATATCAATTGAAATAGAAATTAATAGCAGGCCCCTCTTAGAATCCCAATAAAGACATACCTTCTTAGAATTACCAACATATAACATTCAAGAAAAAGAAATTTCAAAGGCATATGCAATCAAGCACACCATTGTAGTATTTGCAAATACCTATAACATGAAAAGCTCCAGCTATATAGAAAGACTTATCAAAAGGATTATGAAACGCAAAAACATGGCATGCAGGGATGCAACATCCATAATACATGGGATTCGTCCACTGGCATACAGAGAGAGCAYCTCTTAAATTGCAATATATGTGGCAGGGGTGCCAAACGTTTTGAACATGATTTTGATCATCTTCTTGCAGTTGGCCTTAGGATTGAGAGGAGGCTCTGTGAGCAAAATGGTTGCAGTTGGCCTTAGGATTGAGAGGAGGCTCTGTGAGCAAAATGGGATGGTCCTCAGGGGTATTCAGAGCTCATTGTTGAATGTGTGTTTCTATATTTATCCATGTCATCCCAGATGGAGACAATTCCATGATCAACGGCGTATTTGATGCTCAAAATACCTCATTTCTCCTGGGCCGCATCACCCACATAGGCGTCCTTCTGTCCCATACCAGAAAAAATATATATGCATTCCAATCCCGCTGAGAGAAAACCTTAGAGGGAGATCGGCTTGGAAGCCATGTCCATGCCCCTCAAGTGGTTGGCCATTGAGCTAGGGCCATGGCCAATCTCATCCACTTAACCCTCTTAAAACCTTGAGTCCCCACCCATCTACTTCAACCAACACAGTCATGAGGATGGCGGACATGACCGCACAAGATTTGGACGTTGTTGGCCACAACCAAACCCTTGCTTGGCATTTCCTTTGGTGTGTTGGGTCACTCCATTTGTGCAGGAAAAAAATGGGAGGCTAAGGAATAGGCGACCATGACCATGTTCGTCGGGTGGTCAGCCATGGACGACTACAAAGCTAAGGAATTGCTCGAAAACCCCATGAACTGAGTCGCCTTTTTCCCCTACGCAGAGAGACCGGCCGCTGGGCTGGCCTAGCAGTCATGGTTGCACCCTTCATGTGGCCAAGCATGAAACCAGGGCCACATCCACGAGATAGATAAGAAGAAAAAAAAAATGAGGGGTGGTCGTGTTGCAGAGCCGAGGTTGACCGAGTAGATGGGGGGTGAAATAAGAAGTGGATATGAGAAGTTGGGAGTAGAGTTATTTTCGTTGAGTGGTGAATGGTAGGCACGTGGGCCTCATGCGAGGTCCCACATTGCGTACTCCCTATTTTGATTTCAAATAAATATTTTGTTTATATATATATATATATATTATAAAAAGAATTTCATTATTTATTTATTTATTTATTTTAATTTTGATATATTTTAAATTTGAGCACCCTATATAAAATAAATGCTCCATAGGTCTCCATATAAAAATGCTCAGTTTCCATTTCTTTTATATATATATATATATTAATTATGTTTATTTTAATTATTAATTTTTTTATGTTTATTATCTATGTTTATTTTAATTATTAATTTTTATTTTATATATATTTTTTAATTAATACATTACATTATTATGATTTTTATAATCAAAAAGGGATTTGGAAAAATCCTATACCCTTTTATATATATATATATATATATATATATATATATATATATATAAATAAAATAAAAAAATGTGTTCATGATACAAAATATATGCTATTATATTATAAGGTTATATATAAGGGTATAAGTACATATGAGAGTTAGGATATACATTTTATTTGGATAGATTTGAATTTTACTTTAATACTACTATTACCCCGGGGTAATATAATATCAAAATAATGTAATCACGTTGATTGGTTTCAAGATCTATAAGGACTTAAAGGGTTATAAGAGGGGAGGGTTGACGCGCTTTATTGATGTGAGTTAGAGTAATGGGTGAGTACCCGCAACACTGGCATAACTAACTCATTAAGAAAGTTTTTAGGAATCATGTATGAAGTTACCAAGCTTAGATGCTTTTGAACTTGACCTTTAGCCACTTACCTGATGGGAGTAATGTATGTTTAAAGACAAGTATAAAGAAAATTACACCTAACCCTACATTGCAAGTATAAGTTGAGTAAAATGTTGAATTCCTTAAACTATTTGTAATAAGAATTTGGTTGAATGCAAAATACCAAGATGGTTAGACTCGAGGAAATCGAGGTCTTGGGGCATCATCGCAGGGACCACCGATACCGGTACCACCACCATCATCGTCCGAGCTAGCTCTCATTTTGCACTCCTAAGAGGTTATTAATGAGACATTAAAGGATGTCAAGAGATGTCAAACTGCACCCCACCATCCGGAGCTGCAACTGAAGCAATTCAAGGGACTCCTGATAGGGAGGGCTCACTGTGGGGACATGGTAAGATACCTACAAAAATCAAACCCTGAGTTTTTGGGGTATCGTGGCAAGGGAACACATGAGGCATGGTTGTAAGGAATGACAAGATGTTTTTCCATGAGAGACTATGTTTCCATGTCAAAAGAGAAGATAACGATCTTTCAGTTGAGGGATAGTGCCTTGAACTGGTGAGTCAATCTGGAGAGATAGTTGCACCTTACCCTAGACACAGTCTCATAGGATATTTTTGAGGAAAGGTTCCAGAGGAAATATTTCCTTCTTACTATGAGGAACAATAGGTAGGAGCATTTCATGCTCTAGTTCATGGAAACAGTATTATGGAAGAGTACAAAACCAGGTTCATGGAGTTAGTAAAGTACGTCTCCTACATGGATATAATTCAGAGGAAAGCAAAATATTTTTTGTTTGAGTTAAACCCTAAGATAAGGGCCATGTTGTAGATGTGGAAACCATTGTCAGTAGCATAAGAAATGGAAAGTGTTACAAAAAAGAGCATATGATCTTAAACGAAGGTATGAGATCAACTATTCCACAATAGCCTAGATTCATGGGGAAGGCCCGCATGACCTTCTCTAGGGGAGGAAGCTCTAGGCCACCTCCTTATGGAAATAAAGAAGCACCTAGAGCAGTCACACAATGTATTTCAATGGCAGCGAGTGAAACATCCCACTCATCACCAATGACACAGGAAAATACACAACCTCCTCGGGGAGCAGTTAGTAGGGGCAGGGGTTCAAGGGGAAGGAACTCATTTCAGAGGCCTTCATAGGGTAGTGTGCAGGTTCCATCTCGTGTTACTTGTTGGGGGTGTGGAGGACCCCATTACTAGTGTGATTGTCCAGAGTTGCGATCAGGATTTGTACATAGAGAAGGAAAGGCCCTAATGGGAAAAGGGAGTAGTAGCCACCATATTTTTGCAACAGTTAATAACCACAAGGAAGAACATCAATCCACTGTGCTAGAGTAGTCAGGTATGCTAAATAATGTCAATGTTAAAATTTTATTTTATTCTAGTGCTACAAATAGTTTCATTTCACCTTGTACATTATAAAAGTGTGGGTTGGAAACCCATGAGAACAATGACTTTAAACAAGTCGAGATGGCTTCGGGTGGAAAACAAGTGGTAGGACCTAGCGTCGATAATCGTCTTCTAGACCTGAGAGTGTGTACAACCAGGTTATAGGTGTCCATCATTTTCCTAGGGACATATGATCTAATCTCGGGATGGATTGGTTAGAATCCCATCAGAATATGGTAGTTTGTTTTACGAAAAGGGTACTTTTCGTAGACGATGAAGGAAGGCCAGTAAAGATCCATGGTATACGAAGGAAGTTTTCTCTACACTTTATCTCAACAATGAAGGCTAAATGTTGCAAGAGGAAAGGTTGTCAATTATTTGTAGTGGAAGTACTGAATGAAGGGAAGGGACCCTCTATAGATAAATATCCATTTTTTTCGGAATTTAAAGATGTTTTTCCAAAACAGTTGCCAGGGTTGCCTCTTGAGAGGGATATTGATTTTACCATTGAGATAAAACCTGGCGTGGAGCCAATTTCCAATACATCATATAGGATGACATATCCATAACCTTGTGAGTTGCATATGTAGTTGAAGGAACTACTTGACTTAGGACTGATAAGGCCCAATGTTTCACCTTGGGGTGCACCACTAATATCTTTCAAGAAGAAGGACGGTTCCTTGTGACTGTGTATAGATTATAGGGACTTGAACTGTGCTATAGTTAATAATAGGTACCCAATATCATCGATAGATGATCTCTTTGACCAGATGAAAGGAGCAATATTTTTCTCAAAAATTGATTTGCGATCAAGGTATCACCAATTAAGGATTAAGGAAGGTGATATTCCTAAAACTGCCTTCCGAACTCGGTTCGAGAATTATGAGTTCATTGTAGTGCCTTTTGGTTTGACCAATGCACCAACAATATTCATGAGCCTCATGAATGGTGTATTTTTAAAGTACTTAGACCGCTCTGTATAGGTATTTCTTGATAATATCCTTATCTATTACAAGAATGAAAGATAACATGAGGAACAATTGCGACTAGTGTTGTCATGCCTTAGAGAGAACAAGTTGTATGGAAAGCTGTCAAAGTGATCTTTCTTTAAAAAGGAGATTCACTATTTAGGTCATATAATTTTGGGTGAAGGAATTTTGGTGGGCCCAGAAAAGGTGAAAGCCATAATGGATTGATGAGTGTCAAGGAATTCTCATGAGGTAAGAAGCTTTATGGGACTAGTTGGCTATTATTGAAGGTTTCTGGAAGGATTCTTGAAGATTGCAAAACCCATCACCACCTTGTAGTGCAAGGGTGTCAATTATGAGTGGAAAGATGAGTTTGATATTTCATTCATCGATCTTAAGAGGTTACTAACCAGTGCACCAATTCTACAAGTGTTGGATATGGAAAATGACTTCACAGTCTGCACTGATGTCTCAAAGAAAGGATTGGGGGTTGTTCTAATGCATGATGGGGGAGTAATAGCATATGCATCAAGAAAGTTGAATAAACATGAGGAGCTATATGCTACTCATGATTTAGAGTTAGAAGTTGTAATTCTTATAAATCTTTGGAGGCATTATCTAGTGGGATGAAGATTTGAGCTCAAAGCGGACCATGAAATCTTAAAGCATCTCTTCAGTCAAAGGGATTGCAATGCTAGGAAAAGGAAATGGAATGAGTTTATGAGTGAGTACGATTTTGGAATTCCATATATCAAGGGAAGGGAGAATGTGTTCATGAATTCCTCGAGTAGAAGACCACATATCTTCTCCTTGGTGCCCTTAAAAGTTAATATGAGGGAGCGAGTGTTGGGGAAACTTCTTGGAGATGGGATTTAAAGGTTACTTCATCCCTTTAAAGTGGGAGGTAGTTAGAGCCAAAGTATGAAGGATATAGCCTTGATAAAGATAGATTGTTGAGATACCAGGGAAGGATGTACATCCCCAAGGGTAGGGATATTCGAAGCATCATACTCAAGGAATCCCATAGAGCTCTTTACTCTGCACATCCAAGTGTGAAGAAAATGTACACAAATATGAAGAATTTTTTCTTCTGGGTAGGAAAGAAGCGTGATGTAGTCCATTTCATCTCCAAATTCCTTGAATTTCAGCAAGTGAAGGATGATCATCACCACCCAGCAGGTCTCCTACAACCACATGACGTTCCTATGTCCAAGTGGGAAGTCATTTCTATGGATTTTTTTGTGGGATTGCCACTCACATTGCTGAGGAACAATGTCATTCTTGTTATAGTTGATAAGTTGACCAAGAGCACTCATTTTATTCTAGTCGAAGACACTTATAATTTCATTGACATGGCACATGTTTTTATAAGTGAAGTCATCTGTCTACATGGGTTACCCAAGAAGAACATTTCATATAGGGATTCTCGTTTCACATCTAGGTTTTGGGAAAGTTTGTCGTTAGCACTAAGGACTTAGTTGAACTTAAGCACAACATATCATCTTGAAACATTTGGGCAAACTAAAAGAGTAAATTAGGTTATGGAAGAAATTCTTAGGATGTATGTTATGGATAATCAAACCCATTGGGATAAGTACCTACCTTTGGTAGAGTTCACCTACAATAGAAATTTCCATAGCTCAATTGAAATATCACCCTATGAATCTTTGTATGGAAGGCCATGCACGACACCATTGAGTTGGGAAAGGTTAGAATATCGAGTGAAAATAGGGCCGAAATCAATTCAACATATGGAGGAATAGGTGATTCAGATTAGACAATGATTAAAAGTGGCACATGATAGACATATACGTTATGTTGATGCACATAGGATAGACCGAAGTTATAAAGTGAAAGATCGGGTTTTCATTTGTATCAGGCCTAATAAGAGTACCATTCGATTTGGGAAAGGGACAAAGGACTCAATTTATAGTACCATTTAAAATCCAAGAGAGAATTG
>SNQJ01S0196291.1:4332-17423 GCA_010110895.2 Picea sitchensis
TTTTTCAATTTTCAATAACGGTAAACTCTCCATCTTTTCAAACTTTTCTTTGATCAATATTACATTACCATTTTGATTCGAAAATATGACTAAAATCTAAATTCGACTAAAATTAGTATTAAACTACTTAAAATCTGGCTGACCGAACTGCGCGCGCCTATTTAAGCTCTGGTCCTGCCGCGAACCCTGGTTTCCATATTCATTTATGTTAAAACTTACCGCAGGGAAAGTAGTTCCATTAAATTAAAGTTTAATGTACTCCACCGTCTCCAAATTATGCATACTCTCAAGTTTCTATCTAATAGAAATACAAATAAATAATATTAATTTTATTATTTTATTGAAAAAATACAAATACATATAAACAATATTAATTTTATTATTTTATTGAAAAAATACAAATTGTTAAGTTAAATTTAAAAAAATTTAAAAATCAAACAAAATTAATACTTGGTCAAGATAAAGTCATTGTTATATCCTCAAGAAGTAATATGAACTCATTGATATAATCCCAAGCTTTTGGCAAGGACTAATAATTTGAAGGTTTGAGTATCAAAGTCTTGGGTTAATGTTCTTTGTAATTACATCCAAAAGCTTACACTTATTGATAATGGGCATATTTAATATGTTTTTAGTACTTAATCAGTTTTGTATGGACAAGATTAAATATTGTTGGAATATTCTTACTCGTCCCAATAAATCAATGGTTGTGATTTCAACCACTAACTTCCTCACTAAAGTTTCATTTTCTAAAAAGCCCAAGTTTACCAGCCACAATTTTTACTCCAACTATTATTTACTGGATGAGATTTTCTTGCCTGAAGCGTCGTATTACTGCGTCGACATCACCAGCCACTAGTGACTTGTGGCTGTGCTAGCTATTCCATAGTCTAAAGCTTGGCATTTTCGTGGACAATCTACTTGCTTCTAGAGAAAGCATTTGATGCAGTAAGAAACATTATTATGTCAAGCTAAGTACATCGAAATACGTGCTATAAAAACACTTTTGATGTCCCTCACATTATGTTTCAACACTTTGAAGCTTTTTGCAAACACTTCAGTCGCTTGGTCTACAAAAGTTATTTAGAGAGTGCATCCTCGCAAAAATAGAATTTTGCAAAAATTATATACTTTCTTTCTACATTGAGTGTATTGAAATTATAAGAGCAAGGGAGCTTGATGGATTCATCGTAGAAGTCATGGAATAACTCTTCGAAGGTTTGAATGAACCAAGAAGAAAGCGAGGATGCAATCGAGCTTTCCAATAAAATATGCAGCAACGGGAAGAAGAAAGCCGAGATGGATTAGCTTATGAACTCTCCACTACATACCCAGTTGCTTTCCAGACAACATATATCTCAGACTCGCTACTATCTCCTTCAATAAATCTCGTCAATCCCGGCCTAGATGCCTTACCATCAATTGAATTCGGAGAAGATACAAGAATATGATACATATGCAACTTGCCAGAATCCGTGCTAACAATATAAGAAGAAAGCTCCTGAATAGTTTAAAGTATTGAATGATATCAATACTCTGTTCACTGTTGAAATTGTCATCCATTTTGAATCCGAAGTTTTCTGTTGCAACATTTCAAAATTTGGGCTTATGTCTTTTATTATCAGAAGTCTTTCGAAGGTAGAAAATATAGATAAAGATGGAAATATTGGTTATTATGAAAACAATGCACAGTGACGCCTTACAGTAACAGCAAGCAGTCTATTCCACAAAGCGATGCAACAAGGAAAGTGCAGTCAGTGGCAAGTAAGGAAACTCAGGAGATAAAAAGGCAATCTACGTGATATAGAGCCTTTGAGTTCTAGCCTCAATCTTGTCGACAACTTGATAAGGAAGAAAAATAGTAATCAAGATTTCTTTGATATTGAAATAAACAAATTGAAAGATATATCATTTTAAAGAGACAGGAATAAAACCAAGAATAAGCACACATCAAACTAAGAATAACAAACTATAATTTGACACAGTGATTTATGTGGAAACCCAATGAGAGAAAAAACCATTGGCAATGATAATCGGTATTATTTTATTCAAGGGAGAATTACAATAGTCAACCCTGGAATACAACCATCCTCTCCTCTCATACACACAACACCTCAGTATTGAGTCTTGCTCTCACACACTCACTATACATTGCACTCACACCTCTATGGGTATGCTCGTATATATAACATCTATCACTCAGTTACACATACTGACTGATCATGAATAGATCACACAGTTACACAAACAATTCATAAATAGATTGCATGCATGCGCATTAACATAGCTGCATGCATGTGCATGTGACTCCATGAGGAAATTCGTTGGCATGTTTCCAACAATCTCCACCATGACAACAATTTACCTGATATATCATGCCCTTAATTAATTCATCACCTTTTCTGCAAGCCAAGAGAAGCCAAACACCATCACAGCTCCGCAACTTCTCTGACAATACCGTTACGTGAACATACCTGCACGATTCACTCCAACATGGACCATTTTGTCTCCATCAGTAACCTGTCTAATAGACCAATGCACTTTTTCCAAATCTCATGAATCGTAACCACAGACCAAATCATTGCAACCACTATAGGTTATACTTGTGCTTCTGTGTTTGAAGCACCCATTTTCATGCTCTTCACTTGATTTCGCCATGTGTCTACTAACAACACCAACTGCATGTGAAATGTTGACCATTTCTCCATCGTAATCATCAAACTTCCTACTAGCATATAATACTCGAGACATATAAACATTTTATTCTTCAAGGACATAAACCTTAAGAGAACTTACAATGGAAAGTCAAAGGGATTTTTCCAGTTTCACATTATTCATACTAAATTTCCTGAGTATCTTCACCAAATACTTCTATTGTGGTAATCAATATTACCATATTTCCTGTCTCTGTGTTTTTCCATGCCCAAGATTTATTTTGCCGCTCCCAGATCCTTCATAACAAACATCCTAACCAACTGAGCCAACCTGTTGATCTCATCCATGCTTGTGCTTGCAACAAGCATAACATATAACACCAAGATAATGAATATACCATAAACACAATGGTTATACTCACTTCTTGTAAAATTTGGCTCATCATGAAGGAATCAAACATCTTGTACCATTTGCCTAGCATGCTTCAGGCCATACAATGATTTTTGAGTTTGCAAAGAAATCTTCTATTGCCATTCTGAAGTAATCGTTCTGGTTGTTCCATATACACCTCCTTATCCAAAAAACTCCGCAGCCACACGCACCAGCCCCTTTAGGGGGGACCAACTTCCCCTCTTGGACTAGTACCGGGAGGGGGAGGTTTTGGGGAAATATGTCCCAGCAAAAAAGAGAGGTGGGAGGAATGGGTGGGTGCTAAGGAGATACCCTATTGAACAGGACTCATAATGCCAGATGTAGTAGTAACACCTCTATCGGACCTACCTCCTGCTCCTATATGGATGCCCACTATACTCCCAGGATGTAAAACAGTTTTAACATCTAGTTGTACTATCACAACTAGTGCTAACACAACATGAATAGAAACAATCTTTTAACAACTGGTGAGAAACTTTCATGGAAATCAATGTCTTCCAAATACCTTTCTGCTACCAACCATGCTTTAAACCTTTCATATTTTACTATGTTTGATTTTATAAAAGGAGATTCATCAAACACTGCATCTTTGTCCATGATGATTCTATGGGTAGTAAGATCCCACAGTCTGCACCCCTTAACATCATCACCATATCAAAGTTTTACCTATTTGATCTGGGTCTTACTTAGAAAGCTGATAAAAAACCATAAGCATCACAACTGAATAATTTCACATTTAAGTAATTACCAGATGACCTATTCATACCTCTTCCTGAATATTCATGTCTTTTGCAACCAATGGTGATCAAGTTACCAGATAGCACAATTGCTTTTGTCCACAACTATTGTTACAACTTGGCATTATTGAACATGCCTATTCGATCCCAACTTCCTTGCAATACTTTCCAAGTTCCATGGATATGAACTTACCTTCATCATATATTCTCAAACACTTGATTGACCTGCCAACACATCAACCTTTCTACAGACCCACCTTTCTAAACTGGACACACTACTCCACCTCGAACTTTGCATTCGAACAACTTTGACCAAAGTCGACCAAACCGGACAAGTAATCCTTCACCGCTTACCTCTAGGCCCATTTACAATGGAGTTCACCAAGCCTTTAATAGACTTCATTACATGCAATCCATGGACATAATACAACGGGATACCCAAAACACATGAACCCGAAAAACCACCTGCTTTGACCTAAAAACATATTCAACTCATTAACTCTTTCACCGAGTCAAAGTTAACCCAACATACATGCCCCCCCTCACCCAGATATTCAATCTACCTAAATCTATGTTTAGACTTTTCATAGGTGACCTGATAAACCAGGGGTACACATGCCTATCTAGGTCTTACAAACATATGCCCATTTACATGCGATCAATTATTTTTACAACTCTAAAGTAAATACAAATTTTATTTTATTTTATTATTGTTTCACGGTGACTCAACCATCACCGCCCTGCACCTTCTATGCGAACACAGGTGGAGAGACACAAGAGATAGACAAAACTTCATCAACCATACCTGTAGTTGAATTTGCTTCTTTTGTGGAGTCCTTTTTGGATGTTTGTTGTCTTTTCCAACAATCCTTCTCGAGATGCCTAGATTTGCCACAAAACCAACATTTTGCCTTACCCTTACTGTCTTTTGACTTAGACCTGGATGTACCTATCTGATTTTTCCCTCCTTCTGTAGATCGACCTCTGACCACCATTGCTTCTGTTGTTGAGGTTTCTTTACCGGATGTTTTCCTTATCTCCTCAGACAACAAAGCTCCCACAACAGTGTCATAATCAATGGCATATGTTGTGTTAAACCACACAGTTGTGACCAGATGATCCCAAGACTCAGGCAACGAACACAATAGCATAACCGCCTTGTCCTCATCTTCGAACTTTACTTCCATATTAGTTAATTGACAAATCAGAGTGTTGGAAAAATTCAAGTGATCAGTAATTTTTGTACCTTCTTTCATGTACAAGTTGTACAACTACTTCTTCAAGAAGATTTTGTTTGACAAGTTCTTTTCCATATACAGACTCTCCAGTTTGGTCCACAAACCTGTTGTTGTCGTCTCTTCGACGATGTTAAACAACACCTCATCTGTCAAACACAAACAAATAGTATTGAGAGTTCTTTCATCCAGATCCTCTTAGTCATCGTATGTCATGTTTGCGGGTTTCTTTGACTTTTCAGTCAAGGCCTTTTGCAATCCTTGTTGCACAAGCATATCTTGCATCTTGAGTTTCCATAGTGCAAAGTTATTCTTACCACTCAACTTTTCCACCTCAAACTTAGAACTCTGCACTTTTTCCATTAACACAAACCAAAAACGTCCAAACCAAACTTATAATAATAATCCTTTATATGGAGAAACCAATCTTAAAGTTCAAAGTTGAACCCAAAAATAAAAAAATATTAATTTAAAAGATTTAAACATAAAAACCTTTTAAAAAATACATCCACCTCTTCACATAAAGATATTGGCTTAAGCATCCTCCACTCATTTAATAAAGGCCATTCTCCATGTCTTATGCATAATAAAACAAAAAAGGTTTGAATACCTCTTTCTTTGTAAAATCGATCCTTTTATAAAGGCAATTCTTTTTATAGTGTGATCTTCTTATAAAAGTTATCCTCTTACCTTCTGCATAATGCATATAAACTTTTAATATTAATTGACCTTGCTACCTCCACCAGGCATGGTCAATGATGAAAACCGGATATCCCACCACCCAAGATATGCACTTAGAATTATGGTTGATATCGCGCCTCCTCCATGCTGGAAAAAAAAAAAGATGATCCACCCATATCGCTCTGTGAAGGCTCACGAAGGGATAATGGCCAACATTTTCATAGCTGAGTTTGAGACTGGTTATCGCCTAAACGGGCTTATGGGCTTACCCGCGATATGGAAAATATTATCACCCGTGCACAAGAATGTGTCCTCTTTCACAGAAATCGCTCACCAAATATGTCCTCTTTCCCAACAATAGTTCCTGCAGATTTTGCTCATTCATGTAATGGCTTCCTCACCTGGAGATCTGATACTACTTGTTGGTTAGCGGAAGCAAAACATAGCATAAAACCAAGAACAAGCACACATCAAACCAAGAACAATAAACCACAATTTGATACAGTGATTTATGTGGAAACCTAATGAGAGAAAAAATCACTAGCAATGATAATCGATATTCTTTTATTCAAGAGAGAATTACAATAGCCAACCCTAGCATACAACCATCCTCTCCTCTCATACACACAACACCTCAGTATTGAGTCTTGCTCTCACACACTCACTACACATTTCACTCACACCTCTATGGGTATGCTCCTATATATAACATCCATCATTCAGTTACACAGACTGATCATGAATAGATCACATAGTTACACGAACAATGCATCACAACTCAGAAGAATCATCCGCCATGTAGATTCAAAGCTTAATGTTGTTCTAAAACCACTTTATGAATTACATTGATTACAAGACCAGCCGCAAATAGTCTTTTATGATCTACAACTGGATTACAAAGACGTTATGCTTCTTTGGGTAAATATGCTCGAGTTAATACACTTAAGGCATCACAGTTGGCTTACAGAATGAAAGAAAACAGGAGGATTCAGAAATTAACGATGAAAGTATAGAACAACTAGGTCACAGATCGAAAATGCAAGATAAACATGAGCTGCATAAACATTTGTTGTTGGTTTGACATCAGAATGTGACGGTGAATAATACAATTTTGGAACATCGAACATTTGTTAGAGTGGGAAACTAATCTCTTTTATACAAATGAAAATAGACACAGTGGACGAGTAATAACAAGAATTTTACATTTTATGGGAACAGTCGGTTCCATCTCATTTTGGGATTTAGTTCATTAAACGAATTCAACGGTTCCAACCATTCACCCAACAAGATAAAAAGGTCAGCGCACAGTCAGCTAAAGAGTGGAAAAACTTTGAGAGAGGTATGCTTGGAGCATTGTAAGGCCAATTTTTTTTCTCATACATTCATATGCCATCATTTTTCTTTATAGAGGTTGATGAAACTGTTGATAGCACGGAGTGTCTTGTAAGTAGTAGAAGGGAGCAAAGAAGGGCCAAGTTTGGATTGTATCCTGAGCTAATGTGCTTATTTGTTTAATTATGTTGTATTTTTAGTCTCATTCTTCAACATTAATTAGTTGCTATGATTCTTCAACATTAATCAGTTGCTCTTGTGTAGATGGATGCCTTGAGTTTCACCGGCATTGCTTTATTAAAAATCCAACTTGATTTCTCTTCTTTGACTGCTTTTGTGTTTGATTATTCATTATATGATACCATTGTGGATAATTAAACAGTCCAAAAACTTGAAAGTTTCATCGAATATATAAAAATGTTTGGGGTTTCACTTTAATAAACGAATTACTTCTTACTTCTTAGGCTAGGTCGTTTTCTTTCTCTATTTCAGTTTCATTTCTTTACCTTTTGTTTTAAGGCTATATTTAAAAATATAAAAAATGCAAATCACATGAACCTTGCTATTTTTTTTTATGTATATAATCTTTTATTTATTTTCTTTTTATTAGTTTAATTTTTTTTTAAATAACTATAACATTTAAAAGAAAACACAAAAAATAACATTCATTTCACTAACTTTAACATTAAAACAAGAAAAGACTCATTATAACATGTTTGACATTTTTGGTTATCAACACATTAGTTATATTTTTGTTTACAACAATTATGTTCCCAAATGCTTTTATTTTAATTGTTTACTAACAATTATATTTATACAAAATCAAAAATACAAAGCAATATTCATTTATATATAATCTTTCTTTTATTTTTCTTTTAATTTGTAGGTTTAACTTTTATTTCCTCAAATTATTTATGGATAATATATTTTAAAAAGAAATAAAAAGTTCATTACAAACAATTTTAGGGTTTTATAATACTCAACCTTTAATTTAGGTTATTTTAACTTTCTTTTAAGCTTTGCACTTTAGTTAATTGGCATTAGTATTAAATTAACAAATAAAAATCAAATATTTAAAAAATCATAAATAATCATTATGTTTAGGCTCTTACTCTTTAGTTATGGGCTAATGTTTTATTTTTAAGCTATAAAATAGGGTGACCATTCCTGCCTCTTCTTGGTTTAGCCAACCAAGAAGTCGAGATGTTGGTGTTGGGAACTCTCTAGTCCCTTAGAATCAACACCACACATATCATCCCTAGACACTAACCGAGTCTCCTCTTGGATACAATCATTCCATAATCTGTCAAAGTCTGGTAACTTCTCTCATGCACATATCCCCTGATCAAATGGTTCCCAAGATCTGTGTAGACCTCTCAACGCTAAATTCACCAACTCAACATCCTCCACCTTATTATCAATGGCCACAAGTTAATCTCAGATCTATGTAATCTTCATATTATAGTTCACAACCATGTCCTCACTGGACATCTTGACAACTTAAAGTTGGTGCTTCAAATGCAACTTCCTGTCAGTATTCCCATTCTGGTATAGACCTACCAGAGCATCATACATCTCCTTGGTAGATGTCTTCTCAGCAATGTGAGGAATCAAGTGATCCTTCACGAACTCTAGCAACACCCGCTTGGCCTTCACTTCCATCTTCTAGTGAGTTGTCAATTCCTACAAATCAGTAAGAACTACAACCACATCTTCAACATACTCCTTGAGGTCATGTTCTTCCAATAAAAGGAGAAACCTAGACTTCCATGCACGGAAGTTGGTTTCCCTTTCCAACCTCTCCTTAAGCTTCAATTTTTTCACCATTTTGACCTACCCAGAACAAGAACAAGAACATGAACAAAACTCTTCTAGTGTTGTAGCCAAAAATGTGTCTCAAGATGATCCCCTTCTCTTCAGATCTCAAGCTCTGAAACCATGTCAATTTTCACATACAACTCTACATGACTAATTTTCAGATCTGAAAATTGTTTCCTAGTGAGCTAATAATAAAACCCTAGATGTTATCATTGAACAATTTTACAGTGAAAATTATTGACTAGAATTATATGCAGTGGAAACAACAAAATCATAGATGAATCATCAATACACATGAGGCACAAATTTTAGTTTTGTAACCTTGTTAACTTCAGAAATTATGAGGGAAAAACCAGCCCTCCCAGCCAATACAATTTCACCAAAATATGAGGACAACCTTGTCCTCCAATAAACATAAAATTAGAAAACCAAACCTCAACAAATCCTCGAAATGTCTTTTTCCCACAAATCTATTGCAGACCACCTATATGGCCTACTGACGTCACCTACATTGCTACTGATGTCAGCATGTACAAACTTGCTCTTGCCCAGAAAATTTGTACAGATGTACGCGATTCACCTTTATTGCAACCCACATACATACACGACTCTTCCCACTGCAACCCACGTATACGCAATTCACCTTCCTGCAATCTGTGTACATACATGATTGTGCCCACTATAATCCGCGTACAGGTACAGAAAACTTGTACAGACGCCTCCGTACAACTCGCTCTCTTCTATGCCAGATTTGACAGCATTGCAAAATTCCCCTTTGCTGAAATCACCAAGCCACCTAGCACAAGTGAAATCTCACTTATGATAACCCCATCCTTACCACAAATGTGAAAATGTCACAATGACCTCTTTCCTTTATATACAAGTCCAATGAGTGAGTTTAGGAACCCCTTTTATACTCAACAATTAATTAGAATATTTTATTCCTCTTTGTGGGTGTGACATCCCATCACAAGCCTACAATGCCCATCAAATTTTCGATGAGGCCCTAACCTCATTTCTAGGTTGATTTCACTGTAACAAAAGGCTAATTTGGTGCCAATGAAGATTCCCACATGCCTGACACCTTGGCCTCTTATGGGAATACCTCTCGAAGCTACAATAAACAACACATATGAGGTACCATACTCACTATGTCTAGGGAGGTGGGGGTATGGATTTGTTTGCAGCATAGACCCTATAAAACCATTGTCCACATGGATTCCCCGGGCGCAAATAAATCACCTAAGAAAGAGTGAGGAACATCGAGAAGAATGATGTACAAATACCCTGACCAAGCATATATAAGTTCATAATGTTGTGCCTTTTGAATGGCTTCCTCTTCATTCTTTGGCATGGTCATGGCCATGTCCTTGTGTTACACAATATTTTGTCGCAACTGGTGATGTTCATTTACCCTCTATCATCCAGAGCATAAAAGCCTTGATTGTTGAAGAAGAACATTTCTTTGGAAGAAGGAAAAAGGGTCATTGAATACTTATTTCAAGAGAGTGTCGCATGTTGCACCATTGCAGCATGCGACACCCTCAATTGTCACATGTTGCACCATTGTAGGGTGTGACAGTGTCTCGGTGTGCACCACTGCAGGGTGCGACAGTGTCTAAAAGAGGATAAAAAGATGAAATCAGTGAAGTTTCTAGAAGAGAATCTTTTGATATGAGGTGTCCTCCGATCGGTTTGGATCTCACTCGTACTCCTAATTCAGGGAGATCCTAACCTCTCATCTTAACCTCCTTTTCAATCTATAAAAGGGACCTGTTATCGCACAATTTGTAGCTAGGTTAAATGGTTGGAAGATAGAGGCCAAACTGGTGTAACAGGAACCTACCCCACCCAATGTCACCACAATGGGGAGGTTCTTTCTCTTTAGGGAGGTTAGGCCCAGGGGAGATGTCCTCGGTAACCTGGGGTTTTGAAGAGGCCAAAGTATAAAGGTATAAGTAAAAGTCCCTCCTCACATGTTACCACCAAGATCAGATAGTCCATCTAATCAGCCAATAATGAAGTGTAGCCCCAAATGAGAACACCTGCCCGGAACAAAGAAACAGCAAAACAATATATGCAGGCTATGATTCAATGGGTTAGTACCTCATATAACTATCTTATATCAATATATTGGCAATTATACAATAGATATTGATGAGATCAATGTTTATCAATAATAGCAATGGAATAATATCAATTCATCAATAAATATTGAGATGATGCAGCAAACAGTGTATCTAATCAACCCCTTACTCAATAAATGCTCTAAAACACCATCTAATTGCTTATCAACAGAAAATGTTGCGTCAAGATGGAATAACCAATGATGACGTCAGCCTTATTAGGTTAGTTTTTAGTTAGGGTTTCAAATTATAAAAGTTTTAAGAGTTGTTTGACCTCTATCACTTCAACGTTGGAGACCTGAGATCAGTGCCTAAGGGTAAATGGAGTCAATTCAAGAGAAGATGCAAGGTTGAAGGGAGAAGGCTAAGGACTAGAGGAAAGGGTTCTGAAGTGCTACAATGGCAAGGCCCCAGAATCAAAACCCTAGGGGAAAGAGGCTCACTCTGGTGTTGCTTAAGCAAGTCCTCGTGCTCTTTCCTCCTTCCTTAGGTTTATCTTGGCAAAACAGCTAGCATCAAGACACGAGAGTGAGGCGAGGGAGAGTGTTGCAAAGGAAAGGCCCTATCACCAAACCCTAGAAGTAGGACAGCCCTAGGTGTAGATAACCTAGGCCTGGAACGTCCCCTCCTTCTTGACCTTCAAAAGGTATGGCTAGTACAGGGAAGAAGTAACAAGAGTGTAGCAATGGCTAGGCTTTTCCTTCCTTCTTCAATGGCTGAGAATTTCTATTTTAGGGGACATGAGACAACGACCTACTTGTGTGTTTGTCCCCTAGGGTTTTAAAATCAGCAAAATTTATAATAAATGCAAGAATATAAGACTACAACCATTCAATTAAGAAGTTTTGCAGAAAAAACACTTACATATCATGAAGAAATAGCATTGCGAACCCTAGTTGTAAACCTTCCTTCAAGAGAAATGCCAAAAATGCCAAGAAAATCCTTCCTTCAACAAGTGCACCTCACTTAAAAGATGAAATACCCCAACAAGGGCGCAAAAATCAGATCTCACTAGGAGAGTGAGTTGTGTGTTATGTCAAAATGAGGATAAAACTCCTCAATATATACTGTATCATGACCTTTAATTAAATTTTAGGTCATTAAAATTAGCCGACAAGGCTTTAAACCAAAATTGTATTGTTTTTACATTAAATGTTCTTTTAAAACCCTAAATGAGCAAAAGGTGAGACGTCAAGCCCTCCTGAGGGAGACGTTAGGCCTTTTTGGGGCCAGTGCAGCATCCAGAAGCCAGACGTTAGCCCTCCTTGGGCTCTTCCAAACTGCCACACGTGCCAACAACCCTGTCCATCTGCCATATGCTCATGATGACGTCACAAGCCTCCTGGTGAAGTCCTAGGTCATCTGGGGCCAACGTTCCACTACAAGTGGGTCAATCCCCCTAGGCCTGGCTCAGCCAAAGTGCCCCTGATGAGACGTCCTCTTCTTCTCCAGTGCAAAACCTCGGTCAAACATTGTCCTTTCTCTTCCCTTCTGATGGGGTCTCATCAACCATCTGATGGGATCTTCAGCCCCATGGAGCTCCGAACTAATCATCTCCCCATGTGTACTGGTCCATGTGGTACCTATCCGTCAAGCATGGTCCTGCACATCAAAATCTTCGCCCTCCATGGGCTCATTAGTCACAGGAATCATAGCAATGTCAATCACATTTAGTCATTAATATTATCAAACATATGCATAAAAACCCTGATGTATTATTCAATAGCTCAAAGACTCTACAAAAACCTACAATACAAGGTTGAGGAAAAAGACAAGATACCCTATTGGGCTAGTATCCATAAGGAAAGGAAAGTTTTCAAGGGGTTCCATCCAAGCCATGTAAACGTGGTGAAGTGGTTCAAGGGATGTCCAAACATATGGGTAGAGTGAGAGCCAGTGATGCATGATATTACCTGTGGGTGCCTTTGTAGAAGGCGAGTTGTACCCATCATGGATGTAAATTTTTCCAAGCCCCTTTTTCCTTTATTCTTTTCTTTATTTGTTTTTTTTCTTTTTATTTCAAGGACTAACTAGAGGACACTGCCTTGGCGTGGTGACCAGAGCTGACAGTGTTA
>SNQJ01S0196292.1:6835-24275 GCA_010110895.2 Picea sitchensis
TGTTCCATGTCCTCCAAACAACACTCTCAGTTCCGTGATATAGAAATTGACACACGGAATGCAAAAATGGCGGAGTGCAGATTGCCATTATTTATGGATGCCAATCCCTGTGAAGTATCTAACAATATCTAAAAAATTATTTAGAATACTAAATTAGCACTTATTAGTGACAACTAGACACAGAGGTATGAAATGGTTGGAATTGCAGTCTCCGCAATATACAAATTGACTACCAGACATCGTCCGCTCTTCCGTCTTATAGATTATGCATTCAAATGTTCATATCAATACAATTAGAAGGTTCGGGCCTTGCCTCCTCTGCGGATACCTTCATAGCCTGTTTTGGATCCTCCTTTTGGCAGGTTCATGAAATATGCAGATCCAACGTTGGCGGGTTGGCATATATTTATTTCCATCTATACAATTAGACGACAAATCTGACCGACTATTGTTGCTTTCGATACTTGGCCAATTTTATGTCCACGGTTGTCGCGTTGGGACCAATTTCAGTTCCATCTATATTCGCGCATGGAGAATTGAACTGGCAGTTGTTCCTTTTCATACCTACCAACATTTATGATCACGGTTTCTCGACCGGGCGGCCTCAAAATTGGCCCTCCATTGTTGCGTGTGTTACAAATAGCACCCAAAATTATGCGATGTACAAATTGAGAAGCGGAGTTGTGGACTGGTTGACTTGACATTGCACTTCTATTGTTTTGTGTCCTACAAATAGTCCTTCAGGTTCCGCGATAGACAAATTCACACACAGAATGCAAGGCTAGCGGGGTGGAGATTGCCATTGTTTACGGATACTAATCCCTATGAAGTATTTAACAGAATCTAAAATATTATTTTCAATACTGAATTACCTCTTAGTACTGACAACTGGACACAGGTGTGGGTCCGACATCATCTACTCTTCTGACATCATCTTCTCTTCCATGTTACAAAATATGCATTCAAATTATTTACTCTGGTCCTCCGCAATATACAAATTGACTACTAGGTTCACATCTTGTATTCAAAATTTCCCTGATCTACAATTCCACCGCCGAATCCTTTTGCCTTTTTCCCTTTTCTTCTTCCCCTATATTATGGCTCTCATTATCTCCATGTATATAATCACACCTTAGGAAATTTTATGTCCAAGGTTGTTGGGTTGACAATCTACAATTCTATCGCGTGCTCCTCTAACTCGCAAGCTTCATTGTACCATGGTTGAAAAATGTGCTTCCCAATATACATTTTCTATGTTCTTACTAATGACTCTTATAAGTGACAGTTGCACACAACAATACGAAACAGTTCACATCCAGCCATTCGCAACATAGAAATTGACTACCGGGTTCTGACATCGTCCCCTCTTCCGTGTTACAGATTGTGCATTCAAATGTTCTGAATAATAAAATTTTACCATCTAGACCTCTGACCCTATTTTGGATCCTCCTGTTCACGGATTCACGAAATATCAAATTCTTAGTCAGTGTTTCAAGTTAGTGCATTCAAAGTCTGTTGCTTCTTCTTCCTTGATATGCATATTGCACTCAAAATTTTTGTGATTCACATTTCCACCGTGGACTCGTTGGTCCTTTTTCCCTTTTCTTCTTCCCTTGTATTATCACTTTGTGGTTATATACATAGTCTCATTTCTATAAACATGGGTTCCAGCATTGGCAGTTTGAGATATCTTTATCTCCATCTATATAATCACACGACTCCTCCAACTGACCGCTATTTCTCTCCATACTTAGCCAATTTTATCACCACGGTTGGCGGGTTACGCGTATTGCAATCAAAAAGTTCCAAGACATACAATTTGACCCTGGCGCCCTCACCTTCAACAGTTGTACCTTGCAACCCTATTTTGTAGAGGTTTTTTTCCCCTACCCGCGACCTCCGTACTTTCTTGCTATGCAATTAGAAACCTTTGATGCTAACAGGTCACCATGCAGAAACTGTCAACATTGTCATTAAAGGGAAAAAAACTCGAGGAGATATCCCATTATTATGCATTAAACCAAGATGTGCGGAAACTTATTTTGTCCCTTCCGATCGCTCATCTCCAACATGCATCATTGTGTTGGGCCACTCAAGAAATCTACAATGCTTAATCACTCATTGAAATATCCACCATGTTCACATTTCTATATATGCAATTAGTAGTGTTTAATGTTAACAACGCATCATGCAACAACCATCCATATTTTCATTAATCAACGAAAGCCTCGAGGACATCTCCCATTCACACTCTTTCAACCAAAATTTGTGCAGGGTTATATTAGCCCTTCCAACCTTTCATTTCATTCATCGTTTCTAACAAATAGATGTATTTGTAGACCTATGGCAGCAGGTCGACAGCAGTTTTGTGGAGATACAGTAAATATGTTCACAGAAGAGGACCAAAGGTTCCAGTGGTCCAGGGCATACTTTTACTATTCATCTTGTTTCGCCCAAAACGAAGTGATTTGGACCTCCGGAATTGCTCGTGCAAGCTGTGTCCCTAAGGTTTTTGACAGTAAGGAGTTGGTCTATTGGTGCGCCGAAAAATATATTCCATGCCTAAGATTTATTCCACTGCGCGGCCATTCTCCTATTTCTTTGTCACCTCAGCTCTTCCGCAAGATGTTGAAATTGCCGAAACCAACATTAACGTTCAGAGGACAAGACTGCAAGCAGTTTCTAGAAAAACATCATAATGGGTTGGACATCTTAGCTAACTTCCTCGAAGACCCAAAAAAATTTCTTGAAGATATCACAAGGCTCCAGGTAAGTTCCTTTAGAAATCCATTTAGGAAAATTGCTTGGTTGTTTACAAGAATAACAGGGAAGGCTTCCACAACAAGACTTTCCCATATAATTATTTATACTTTGTATTTAACGGTCAAGGAACAATACATTTTCAATTGGGGAAAGCTAATCTCCATTGAAATCTGTTCCCAGTTGTCACGATTCAAAGAATCGAATAAATTTTATATGTCATCCTACTTGATTTTCGCAATTGTGTATTGTTTCTCGTTTCCAAAACTTTGTCTTTCCAATAAAATAAATTGTGGATTCAACCTAGTAACATTCTGGAACAACGCACTGTGGAGACACAAGGCCTCCCATTGTTTTTATGAAGTTTTTAATGTCTTTGTCTCAGTTTTCAAAGATTTATTGTTAGGCAAGGATGCTTCGCAGATGTCTGGTCATGCAAGAAATTTTTTGAACAAGAAGGGCACACTTCAGCAAAAGAAAAATCACAGTCTCCTCATGGTCTTTGGATCTAAGGAAAATTATGCCTTCCTTCCATGCCACATCATGGACAAGATGTTTTTTGGAGAAATAGCAAGGAAATAAAACCACTACTTGCATTTTTTCCATGACAAGAAAAAAAATAGTTGATTCCTCTACCCTGGAAAGTCAGAGACTTCGTGTGCAGAAACATAAACAAGATTGACAAGTTTTCCGCCCATTTCAAGAAATTGAACCTAACGTATGTTGAAAGGCTAAAAGGGTTCGACCCCAATGGAATTTTTGGAGAACATTTACTGGGTGTTGGCTTTAACACCTCTTTTATCCATAGACACCTAACCCAAGACAGGGAAAGTGTCAACAACAATCCTGCTTCTACCCATTGCAACGCAGAGACATTGCAAAGTGCAACTGAATTGTACAAACAACATGGTAAAGTATCCGGTGAGAAGAGTACCCAGCCCCCCGCCAACACTCCCAAGAGCACGACACCATGGAGCGTCACTTCAAAGGTCCATTCCAGTAAGAAAGAAACCCAGGAATCTTCGAATGGAGGAGGAGATAAGAACCCTCCTCGTATAAATATTGATAGTTCTCACAAAGTTCCACTGACAAAAAAGAGAAAAAACAATGCAGGCCACGCGGAGGAACCCGAAATTGACAGTGGAAAACTGGAAATTGAAATTGAAGCTGAGCAGATGCAAAAAATTGGGTCGTCTGCAGTGGACATATCTGACACCGAATTTTTTGACATAGATGAATCCTTCGTAATCCAAAGTGTTATTTTTGACAGCCAATCTAAAAGTGTGGTCATTGAAAAGAGAGATGTAACAAACATGAAAGGAAAATCTCAAACAGAGATTGACTTTAGCCAAATGACCCTGTCCAAAATCTGTTCATTTCACCAGGTAACCGGTGACATTCTTCGCGATTGAATTAGAGGAATGGAGACAGATTATGCCAATCTAAAACACCGCCTCAACGAATTTGAGCAGGCTTTCATTGCAACACCAGAATTTGCCAGTCCTTTGGCAAAAATCGTGCCTTCTACCACTGCATTGAAGATGAAAGTATCCTCTACCCTCCTTGCATGCTCCAGAGCCCTTGTAGAGAACAACATCAACAAAAGAATGCAATTAGTTACTGAAGCCTGGGAAACATCGCAAAATTTAGTTTCCTTCGGAAATAAGGCCAATGATTTGCTTGAACATTTCGAGGCGAATTTAAAAAATGAACATCTTTTCTGTCATCAGGTGCTAGACCCTTTTTCCAACTATGCCCTGAACACATCGGAACTAAAAAGAAGATAGGAGAAACTCCCCTCCCCAAAGTGCACCAAAAAATTAAAATCATGCTGGAAAATAAAAATTGAGAACCTGCACCTCATTGTCAAATCATGTAAACAAGTCATATCAGAAAAGGAAAATTTATTCACAAGCCTACTCCAAATGGACTTAGCCGAAACTACCAACGAGGTTCAAGATCCAAACTTAATTCTCAAATCCTTGTCAGTCACCAAAGAAGCGTTCCAAGAACAAGTTGATATTTTAAAGGGGTTGTCTTTCAAAAAGTTTTACAGCATACTTGAACATCGTCTAGATGAGCACGACTGCTAGGTACTGGACTATGCCTCACATATTGAAGAAATTGAACAAAGTCTGCATAGTATTTCAATGGATCTAAGGAAATTAGAAAATGACCTTTACGACATAGAGATCCGGGATGAAATCAACACAGCCCCCATGAAAAGCTACATTGAAGAATGGTTCCAACTCAGAATGGAAAGCCTCGTCCAAGAAGGGCAACAGCCGATCAATAGGAGTCCACTGCCCATCGACTACAACAACAAAAACGCATCGCCTTCATAGTAAGTATATACTGCCATCTTGTTTTATTTATCATTCCAGTTTAAGTCTATGCTATCATCTTATTTTCTTTATCAATCCACTTATGTCCTCTTTAAATAGAAAACTGTAACCAAAGACTCATAAGTTCTAATTTCTTCTTTTCAGGTCTTCCTCTCTACCATTGCACACTTCTTTCGATGTTCCTAATTCTTGTACTTATTTCTTTTTATGGTCCGCAGGAGCCCCAATCCCAGTCTATATGACAAACGCATTTAAATTTCCACAAACATGTAACAGACATTATTAATTTTTGTTAAATTTCAAAGAAACCTGATTCGAAAATGTCCTTATTGTATACTAAACTTTGGGTTTCCAGGAACCTTCTTGTTTGTTCCAAAGAAAACTAATTCGGATATGCTACATTTCTTGTCTCCTATTGTATGTTAATTTTTGGGTCTTCAACAACATTGATGGTTTAAATGTTGATGTAATTTCTTGATATATGTAACAACCATTATTTACTTTATAATAAGTTTCTATAGTTCGCAAGCACGCTTCTCAATTTGTATATCACGGAACTGTCGATGGTTTTTGTAGGACACAAAACAACAGAGGTCCATTTTTTAAAACGACAACCCGCGATCCAAAGACTTGCTAATTATGGAATGAGCAGTATGTCCATGCTTTATAAAACATGTGCAAAGAAAACTAATTCGGCAATGCTATATCTTTTTTTTCCAAAAAAAAGCCTTAGTTTTAAAGCAAAGTAATTCGGTCCAACAAATGTTATTACTATTCTATTATATAACAGACATTATTAATTTATGGTAAATTTCTATAGTCCGCAACTACGCCTCTCATTTTGTATATCGCGGAACAATCGGTGCTATTTGTAGACCATGAAACATTAGACACCCAATTTTTGGAGCGCCAGCCAGAGAACACGCGATACAAAAACTGCCTACGTATGCAATGAGGGCTACAAATTTCGTATCTATAAAACTAAGAATCTACTTTATACAAATGCATATTTCATATGTATAATTTATTTACTAAATATCTACTTTATACAAATACATTGTTCGTATGTATAATTTATTTACTAAATATCTACTTTATACAAATACATATTTCGTATGTATAATTTATGTATTTCTGATGACTTTCTATTTCCTAGTTTTAAAAATTACCAATTCAGTAATGCTAAATTTTTTGTGTCCAACAACCATTTGAACATTGATAACTTTTCATATTTTTTCAAAAAGAACTAATTCGGGAATACTATGTTTTACACGCAAACCACATGTATTTCAACTTTCTAGCCACCTGCCTGTACTAGGTCACATTTACTCCCATACCAACTTGGCAGGGACTACGTTGCCATGCAACACTTGTTTTATTTTGAAATAGACACATGAAATAAAATCATAGAATTAGTGGGATAATATTTAAAAAGTATCCTCATTACAATAATTAACCTTTCGTATAAAATTCAAAATAAAATTTTAACATATAGTAAGATGAGAAACCTAACCCCAAGAATCAATATCCCCTTTTGTTCAACATCAACTTTAAAAGTGTTATCCCATGGCCCAAAATCACATCTAATACATCGTGTTTCCTCATCCCTCTAAAGAAAATACTTTGTTAAGGAATCTAAAGCAAAATAGCCCCTTTGTCACAATCATCTTTATGCTACATCATCACAAAGTCATCTTCATGTCACAATCAAAAACTTGTCATCCACTTCCTTTATCATCTACAACATAACCATTTTCCATGGTATGGGTGTGTATAATGTTTGTTCTTTTTATCATCCTTCACCATTTGTATAAAGTAAAATTTACCCTTAAATCATGATTAACCTCTACATTATATTTAATGTGTTATCAAGTAAAAATGTATTATTTTAGTATGCATTTATAGTTAGGTAATTCAATGGTCACAATATGTTCTCGATATAGAATGATTTGACGGTTCATATTCTCCTCAATCTAAACAACTACATTGATCTGTGACTTAACATCTGATTAGTCCATGATCTCTATTTAAAGAGCATGGAGGGTCATTTGACAATGATCGATTGTGAGAAACTTTCTTGTAAATTTCTTTGTAATATTTTTCTTTTGCATTAATAAATTGCTCTAGGTGACCAAGTTGATTGGGGTTGTGGATGTTTCTCCATAGAAGTTTTACCACATAAAAACATTAATGTTTTGATCATTGATCTAGTTCTATGAGTGATTAATGAAGGCGTTCATCCTCTATTGAAATACTTGTGTTGTCAAATAGAAAAAAGATTTAAGAAAAAACCCTTGATTTGTTTTTTATTTTATTTTTTCAATTAAAGAATAATAAATAAATAAATAAATTCTACCCATGCCCAAAGTTACAAGTAGAGTAAGTATTAAACCCTATTAAACATCAAGAATAACCAAAAAAAATTAACATGTATTTAACTATTTTGAAACATGTGTGTTAATAATTTAATGCCTTGGTGGGTTGTAATAAAATTATGATATTTACAAAGTTGATAAAAATCTAATTGAGAAACCTATAGCGTAGTCTAAACGTTTTACCTTTTGGTTCTTTTTTGGCAAATTTTTCCGCCTGATTTTGTCTGAAATCCATTGAGGAATGGTTGGATCTACAGATTTGAGTGGCTAAGTTTATATAATCGGAATGTCCCGGGAGATTTTCAACACGTTGAATCCATTTATGCATTCATAAATGCAATTTAAACAATATAAAATAGTGATTTTATCCAGATTTACATCGTCGGATTCCAACCAAAAAAACAAAAGGTAAAATGTTTAGCAAACATCAAAACCTATCACCAAAGTAGATAGTTTATATACTAATAAAATATATAAAAACAGAAAATAAATTTATTTTTAAACCATAATTTAATGCCTTAATGGGTAGGTATTTGGGGCTGGATACCGTGGTAAGAGTTATTAAGGTCCTGAGAAGGAAGGAGAAAGGAAGGACCTGAAGCAGCAAGAGGAAGGCCAGTGAATAAATCAAGTAGAAGTGCAGTTCCTAAATAAAGTATTGTTCTTGGAGTATCAGAGCTTACTAATAAAATTCCGATATTTACAAAGTTGATTGGAATCTAATTAAGGAACCTATCACCAAAGTATATTTTTTATATACTAATAAAATGTAAACAATTAGAAAATAAATTTGTTTTTAAACCCGTTCTAGGAAAAGTAACAACTAAAACTACAAAGGTAAATAAATAAGAAGTTCAAGAAAATAGTGGTCCAAACTACATGATTGATTATTTTAGTAAAAGAAAATGAAAACATACTTGATAGTTACACTAAAGTTAAAAACCAAAAGGAATGGGTTAGTTAAATCCTAGCAATCATATTTATCTAGAAGCTATACCTTTTATTTTGAAATAGACACTTGGACTAAAATCATAGTGTTAGTGGAATAGTATTTAAAAAGTGTCCTCATTACAATAATTTACCTTTGATATGAAATTCAAAATACAGTTTGAACATATAGTAAGATGAGAAACCTAACCCCAAGAGTCAAATCATATCCCTTTTGTTCAACATCAACTTTAAAAGTGATATCCGAGGGCCCAAAATCACATCTAATACATCTTGTTTCCTCATCCCTCTAAAGGAAATACTTTGTTAAGGAATCTAAAGCAAAATAGTACCTTTGTCACAATCATCTTTATGTGACATCATCACAAAGTCATTTTCATGTAACAATAAAAAACCTGGCATCCACTTCCTTTATCATCTACAACATAATCCTTTCCCATGGTATGGGTGTGTAGAATGTTTGTTCTTTTTATCATCCTTCACCATTTGCATAAAGTAAAATTTACCCTTAAATCATGATTAACCTCTACATCTTATCTATGTATGGCCTGCTTAAAAGAAATTCTCTTTTAAGAGTCACATGGATGGAGAGTTCTCCATACTTTGAGAGTGTAAAGTTATTTGTCGATATGATGTGGTCATATGCTCCCTATTTACCTCCTTAGACTTTAAACCATAAAATTAGACTATAAAATTAGGCTAGATATCTATAAGTTTATAAGTTAAGTTAAAATTAATTATTTAAAAAAAAACAAATAAATTATAAATTACATAAATATAATTTGAATATAAAATTTTTACTTTTAAATTTATAAAATTTTGCATTAAATAAATATATTTAATTTAAACTTTGCATTTTATATTCCATATATACCCTCTTAACAATAATTGAACCCACATACTTTAAAAATGTAATTTGAACTTCTAACTAAGATGAAAAACCTAACCATTCTAGTCAAACCATATCCCCTTTTGTTCGTCAGTCTTATCCTTTAATCCAAAATCAAATCTTGGAGATCATATTTCCTTATCCCTCCGTTCATTTGGATGAGATACTTTGGCAAGGCATTTAAAAGTTTGTACCATTCTAATCATAAAAACATGTTTTCTCCATTAAATAATTAGTAAAACCAACCATGTTGACATATTATTCGTTCACGTGAAAACGTTATAAAGATATTTATGTGTAAGATATTCATTTTATGTCGTAATAAAAAAGTGGCATCGCTATCTTTATCATTCACATAATAACTAACGTGGATGTGTATAGTATCAGTGTACATTCATTTTAAATTTGGATTTATCAAATATGAAGAGATTAAATTTCTTAAAGTGTATTTATTATTATTTAATATGGAGGAAGTAATATTTTAGATATTGTCATATGTAAATATGTAGTGTATGTATGAATGTAATATGTAATAGTTTGTGTAATTATTTTATTTTAATTGACTCAACTTTATATTTTTTAATCTAACTTTTTCTAACATAACGCTAACATGACAACATCTCTTCTATACTGGGTTGTAGAACAACGAGAGTAATTATTTTATTTTAATTTGAGTCAACTTTATTTTTTAATGTAACATTTTCTAACATAACACTAACATGACAATATCTCCCCTATACTGGGTTGTAGAGCACCTCGCTACTCTCAGTGCAAAGATATGTTACATGTTGAGGATGAATGACGATAGCAATAATAAACATAACACTGTGATTTTGTAAAGAGTATATTAATAAAATTTATGTTATATTAATGAATGAAATAGGTGAAAACAAAACAATATGTAAAACAATACAAACTAGATAAAAAGTTGGTGATTTATATTTGAGAAGAAATGTGTTGGGTATATCTATTTAAAAATAAAAAGGATCTATAACAATATGTTAAAATTGTGCTTTATAAATGGTAGTAAAACTTTAAGAGGAAAAAACCTTAATATACAATAACCCTAACCTTAACACAAAATTAGGGTTGAGTGGGAATGATGAGTTGGATGAATTTGAATTGTCCAAAAGAAGGGGACCTCATCAAGGCCCTAATTTTTCACTCATTTGTCCATTTTAGGTCTTTCTTCGCTCATTGGAAATAAAATTAAAACATTGCGTTGACTCGTCAGGTTTATGCATATTTAGAGTGAAAATGCATGGGAAAGCCCCAAAAACACGTTGAAAGTTCAAGATCTAAAAATTGTTAGAACCAAACCATTTTTTAGATGACCCTCGATGGCCACCTGGATAAATTCTTCACCATTTTTACAAAGTAAAAAACATTGTCGAATCAGGGCCAACCTCTACATTGTATCTCCTTCCTTAAGATAGTCACTCATTTGACATCAAATTATATTAATGGTAGAAAATAAAATTCACTTGGGCAAATGAACAAATCTTAAGACAATGCATCATAAGAAAAGTAATTGGTAGGAATGATAAAATCACCTGTCATTCTATTTTCCAAGTTGAAACCCTCAAGGGTTGCAC
Organism: Picea sitchensis; assembly: GCA_010110895.2. Classification (NCBI taxonomy): domain Eukaryota; kingdom Viridiplantae; phylum Streptophyta; class Pinopsida; order Pinales; family Pinaceae; genus Picea; species Picea sitchensis. The sequence goes on from SNQJ01S0196292.1 coordinate 17,748, forward strand.
AAATAAATAATTACATGAGATTTTCACACACATATCAAAACCTTCAAGGTTGCACAAATAAATGTTTTCCAAAACTTTTCATTCACACATTATGATGATGATTAATGTCCACTGAGACCATTTGGTCTATCAAATCTTAAGAAGGTAAGAGATTACTTCAATTTCCTTAAAATTTTATTTATATGCTCAAAAAACATTGAGAGAAGCATTCCAATATCACCATAGTTTTGATGAATTGGGAGGTTAAGAAGGTATGTATTGTGGAAAATACTTTTAAAAAGGGATCTTGATCCAGGAGGAACTAAGGAATGCTCGCAAAGGTCCAAGAGGAGTCAGAACGCTCACAGAGGTCCAGGAGGATCCATAAAATCTCAAAATTCAATCATCTCAATTTCTTTCAAAAATGTCATCAATACGTATATCCAGCGATAGCTTTCCAACGATGTAAAACTCACCTCAAACGAAGTTCATATGAAAAAGATATGGCTAGTCAAAGTTTGGTCAAACCAGGCAAAAAGGTCAACATGGTCAAGGTGACATGTATCACCACTGCAAAGGTGACACGTGGCACAAACCATATAGGCCATATAGGTTACGTGGTGACCTCACCTGGCGACATGTGGTAGGAAGATGACTGGGAAATTGTACAATCCAAGTGGGCTAATGAATTGTTGACACATGGCAAGGATAAANCTGCAAAGGTGACACGTGGCACAAACCATATAGGCCATATAGGTTACGTGGTGACCTCACCTGGCGACATGTGGTAGGAAGATGACTGGGAAATTGTACAATCCAAGTGGGCTAATGAATTGTTGACACATGGCAAGGATAAACCATTAAGAGGCTACCACGTGGCAACCTTCCATTGGTCATTAATGGTTAGTGTTTAGCAAAAATTATGGGAGTCGACAGGGGTTGAACCTGTGACATCCCATAACTTTACCAAAGCCTTTGTTACCAATATGCCCCACACATGTTTCTTAACCATATAGCTTGGCTCAAATATTTAAGTTTGGTCAAAGGATTATTCAGCTTTAGAAAGGGTTGAGGGCTTGAACCCTCGACCCATAGTTCATTGTTTTATTGACATATCATATGACCAACACATAGTCTACGGGGGTGTTTAAAACATACATTATATATATTATGTATATTTCTAACCTCCAATGAATAAATCGTAACAACATACCATATATAACAACAAAACCAATGCATGTGGATTTATGGTGGATCGAACTCGGAACCTCCGGGTTATATTCCGGAGGACTAACCAATATGCCAAAAGAAACCCTTCTTACGAGATTCTCCCAACTAATCATTAAATATTTTTCATATAAATTTGGATGGGGAGTTAAGGCCTGCGCCCTATATATTGGGTGTGTTTTCCCATGTCTACACACAGACCAAGGAGAGGCATGAATCCCAAGATGTCACAGATCTAGAGGAGGAGGTACTATATAGATGTCTCGATTTCGTGCTAAGAAAAGGCTAAGTATGGTGTGTCTCAATATGCGTGTCATGAGGTATATAAACTGGACCTAGGAAACTTTATACCCATTTTTCACGATTTTTCGCAAGGAATATGAAATTGAGATACATTTTATGATCATAGGTCATTTGTAAAAGTATTAATCAAGATTTCCATTAATGAATGTCATAGTGCATCATTTGGCGTGTAAAGAGGGTGAGATTGAGTCAATTCAGAATTTGGTCGACTTTATACTCAAATTTCTCGTAATTTCGCAAGGTTTCTAATGGTGAACTCTTTTTCTTATTTTGAGTAGTGGAATTAAAGAGAGTCCATTAAATTGGATTTTTGTAAGCCCATGTTGTAATGTAACTTGTTTTGAGATGATGAAGAACAATCATACTATCTAAAGAGGACTTGAAKATGAAGTGGATTATGTCATCAATCTATGTARTTTGAGTTMTTTTATTGTATGTTGTGTCATCTCAATAATCTTCAAATTAATTATCAGTTTATGAGTTTTTGGATAAGGAGCACAACATCATTTTTTTGCAAATCACCTCAATATGATCAAGAATTAATTCTAAATCAAGTTAGATGCTATATGTATATTTTAAAGGAATAAATGGTATCTAAGGATTTTTGGATCAAGTGGTATCAGAGATAATTTTGACGTGTATTTGCAAGATATTGATGTGATGAGATCCAAGAATTTAGTTGGTGAAGATATTGAAGACTCTTATCAAGAGGACAAGATGAGTAAATCTCTCATGAAGTTGAGGTTGCATAATAATTTTAATCGAATGATCCAAAGGGAAAATTTTGAGTTAAGGATGCATTTGAAAAATCTCAAGGAAGAGAAGAAGAAGCTGCAAGATTGATTGATACGTCATGAGGAATTCCATAGAGGTATTTTTCATGAGTTGGAAAGGAAGTTGCAGATCAGAAATCAAGTATTGGCACCATCAACATCAATCCATGAACATTGGAAGCCTGAGAATGTAAAGTCTTCAATGCAACATGGACTATCTCTTTCAAAAGGCATGATCGAGAAGGATGACACCTCATATTATTCTTTTCCCATCAAGATGGAGAATGCTTGAAGACACCTGTAGAAAAGAGAACCTCAGATGAAGAGGTCCTTAATAAACAATTAGTCTTACCTTCCAGTCTCGAAAAAGGTAACATCTGTAATACATCTTCAAAGAAGGATGTGCACTCTAAATAAGGAACAAAGACTTTTCCCACTAGAAAATGGCCTATGTCTCCATGTGCTTCCTGTGGAACTAGTAACCCTGATATGGAGAAATGTCGAAGAAGATAGTCTATGCAAGAAAATCCCTCCAAGAAGAACGATAAAATTAAATATCATTTCTCGAAGCAAAGGAAAAGGGGGGATGATAGAAAGGGATTGTGGTTCCAAGATGGGAACAATACACTCTTCTCTTATTGTGGTAAGAGTGGACATCAGATTGAGAAGTGTTGGACACTTTACCCACACTTATGTTTGAATCATAACCGGAAAGATGTAAAGGCACTTGCAAAAAGATAAGCAACAAACCTAGATGAAGTTAATTGTCACACTAAAAGATTTGAGAAAGAATACTTCCTAATGGTTGGTCTTGGAAAAGTGATATATGAATACATCAAGGAATGGTTCATGGACAGTGGCTTATCTTGCCTCATGATCAGTATGAGATTAGTATTTTTGACTTTCTCAGAGTCTAAAACAAATTGCTATGTAGGATATGGAACTAACACCATACAAGCAATAAGAGGGTATGGATATGTAAGATTCCAACTTGAGTTGAGAGGATTTATGGAAATAGAACATATGTTATATGTTCTAGATTTGAAGGTAAACCTACTCTCAGTTGCATATTTTGAAGATGAAGGTTATGCAGTCTCATTCCAGAATGGCCAAGTACTTGTGTATTCAAGGGAAGTTACTCTAGACAAAAAAATAGTGCTCGGTGTTCACAAAGAGAGTTTATATAGGTTATTGGTAAGACCTATAGTTTGGTCTAATAGTTTCTTGGATTCAACATAAAATTCAGTGTCGGATTCAACATCGGCGTCAGAGGCATTGTCAGAGATAGGAAGTTGTGAGACTATTTCCAGTACTAAAGGAAGGATGAGTCCATGAATAAACCATCCATCATAGAAGATTTCATTGTAAACATTTATATTTTTAAAATGTAGGCAAATATGCATATGTAGATATCTCCTAAAGTGTATTTAGAAGGCTTGCAATCCACTCATTGTAGATTATAAGAGTGAAAAGAATTCTATAAAATTTATGTATTGCCACCTTATATTTTGAAAAGAGTGAGAGGAATTTTGTAAGAGAGTTTCTATATTGCCACCTTATATGATGTTAAGAGTGAGAGGAATCTTGTAAAAATAGCTACCTTAAATATTGTTAGAAGTGAGAGGAATCTTGTAAAAAGGGTTTCTATATAGTTGCTTCATTATAGAGTGAGAGGGATCTTATCAAGATTTATAAGCCTTTCAACAACAATATAGACAATTGTATTGTCTTGTTATCAGCTAAAGGGATACATATGGATCAAATTGTCTAAGTTAAAATTCTTAATCTGAAGAACTAAAGGCGAAGGAACATAAGGACACGGATAATTGGAGCATGTAGATCAGAAGTGGGAAGAACATTGAAGTTATGTAAAACTTAGGCTAATGAACAAAGCTTAATACAATGCATCATAAGAAAAGTAATTGGTAGGAATGATAAAATCACCTGTCATTCTATTTTCCAAGTTGAAACCCTCAAGGGTTGCACAAATAAATACTTACGCAAGATTTTCACACACATATCAAAACCTTCAAGGTTGCACAAATAAATGTTTTCCAAAACTTTTTGTTCACACATTATGATGATGATTAATGTCCACTGAGACCATTTGGTCTATCAAATCTTAAGAAGGTAAGAGATTACTTCAATTTCCTTAAAATTTTATTTATATGCTCAAAACATATTGAGAGAAGCATTCCAATATCACCATAGTTTTGATGAATTGGGAGGTTAGGAAGGTATGTATTGTGGAAAATACTTTTAAAAATTAATATTGATCCAAGAGGAACTAAGGAATGCTCGCAGAGGTCCAAGAGGACCCGGAACGCTCACAGAGGTCCAGGAGGATCCATAAAATCTCAAAATTCAATCATCCCAATTTATTTCAAAAATGTCATCAATACGTATATCTCAGCGATAGCTTTCCAACGGTGTAAAACTCACCTCAAACGAAGTTTGTATGAAAAATATATGGTTGGTCAAAGTTTGGTCAAACCAGGCAAAAAGGTCAAGATGGTCAAGGTGACATGTATCACCACTGCAAAGGTGACACGTAGCACAAACCATACAGGCCATATAGGTGACGTGGTGACCTCACCTGGCGACATGTGGTAGGAAGATGACTGGGAAATTGTACAATCCAAGAGGGCTAATGAATTGTTGACACATGGCAAGGATAAACCATTAAGAGGCTGCCACATGGCAACCTTCCATTGGCCATTAATGGTTAGTGTTTACCAAAAACTATGGGAGTCGACAAGGGTTGAACCTGTGACCTCCCATAACTTTACCAAAGCCGCTATTACAGATTTGCCCCACACATGTTTCTTAACCATATAGCTTGGCTCATATATTTAAGTTTGGTCAAAGGATTATTCAGCTTTAGAAAGGGTCGAGGGCTTGAACCCTCGACCCATAGTTCATTGTTTTATTAACATATTATATGACCAACACATAGTCTACGGGGGTGTTTAAAACATACATTATATATATTATGTATATTTCTAACCTCCAACAAATAAATCGTAACAACATACCATATATAACAACAAAACCAATGCATGTGGATTTATGGTGGATCAAACTCAGAACCTCCGGGTTATATTCCAGAGGACTAACCAATATGCCAAAAGAAACTCTTCTTATGATATTCTCCCAACTAATCATTAAATATTTTTCCTATGAAATTGGATGGGGAGTTAAGGCTCGTGCCCTATATATTGGGTGTGTTTTCCCATGTCTACACACAGACCGAGGAGAGGCACGAATCCAAAGATGTCACAGATCTAGAGGAGGAGGTATTGTACGGATGTCTCGATTTCGTTCTAAGAAAAGGCTAAGTATGGCGTGTCTCAATATGCGTGTCATGAGGTATATAAACTGGACCTAGGCAACTTTATACCCATTTTTCACGATTTTTCGCAAGGAATATGAAATTGAGATATATTTTATGATCATAGGTCATTTTTAAAAGTATTAATCTAGATTAGGAGCGAGGCAGCAGAGGAAACCCTAGCGAAGAACCCTAGCGAAGCTTAGAACCAGGCCCGTGCCTGTATGCGGCCTGCGCACACGTCAGAATACTGCCATCTGTTTTGCTGCCTTGACGGTTAGCATCTCACGGGGATCTTGCTATCCTCTCAATGAGCATGGAAGAGGGGGGGAAACCCCCCTCGTACAGCGACATAGCTGCCAGCGATCGATCTGGTACACGTGCCAAGAGGCCCGCCTTCGAACCTCCGGAGCATCTGAGGGATCAACTCTTTACCCAAGAGCAAAGTCACGGAAAAGGACTGGAGCACGAACCCAGCTCATCACATCTGCAAACTTCCAAAAACTGGCTGCGAGGTAAGTGCATCCCCCAAATGGATAAACCACCGCTTTATCAGATTAAATCTACAAGGGTGGGGGAACACACCCAATTTTTGATGGACCACACACTTATAGGCAAATTCCTAGGCCTTTGGCCAACTGAGAGAGACCTCACTCGCTGGATAAAGGACTGGTGGAACCCCAAAGGAGACTATGAGGTACAACTCATCTCCAAGGGGTTCTTCACAATTATTTTGTACAGCCTAGAAGACAAAGACAGAATATTTGATAACGGCCCATATTTCTATAACTCAGCAGGCCTCTTCTTAAGGTTTTGGACCGATAGATTCAGCCCAGAGCAAGAGCATTTCTCGAGAGCACCTGTATGGATACGACTTTACTCCCTTCCTCAGGAATTTTGGCTGGAAGAAATTCT
>SNQJ01S0196294.1:0-14772 GCA_010110895.2 Picea sitchensis
ACACCCGCAACCATACAACATTGGGTGGCTTCGCCAAGGACGAGATCTTTGTGTCAGCCAACAGTGTCGATTGTCATAGGACATCTAGCCCTTCAAGGATGAGGTATTATGTGATGTTGCCCCACTGAATGTCTGTGATGTTCTCTGGGGCTAGCCATATATGTGGAGACGCCATGCTATTTATGAATCTCAACCCCACACTGTCATTGTTTCTCTAGGGGGTCATCTCTACAGAATACCAGAGGTAGTTTTCACTATTGTTCCACCTAAACAGTGTCACAAGGTAGTATCTCATACTGCAAAATTAAGCTTCTTCACAATTTGTCCAAAAGGGGAACATAAGGACACTGCAACCACTACAGCCTTGCCCCAAGCATCTTCTATCCAACACAAGCAGGTCAACAAGGTTGGAGCAAAGCACAAATATTCCTTCTGCACAACGTCCTTTCGTGTAGCTCGACTTGTTGAACAGTCTTAACCTCAACAGGTTCGTGACAAACTTCCACAAACTGAGCAACGTGACGTCTCCAGCAAGGCAAGCAGCTCACCAAGATTCAGATTCAACAAATGTTTTTTCCTCTCCCTTGGGCACTCAATGCAATGGAGACCATTGCTTCCTAAGAAAGGAGGATTGATCCAGGTGGATATTAGTGGCCACCCACCTTTTCCAACTGGCTCAAAACAATTTTCTGGCAATTTTGGTAATTTACTATTTTTAGCAGTTTTTAACTTCCGGGGCCATTTTGAGGCCCTAAACGACATTTTTGGGAAAACGGGCTATCATGCGCCTAAAACGGAGATCATATGCAATAGTTATGACCCTGGGAAGTTGATGTACTAACTTACCCATACGGGCCCACATGACTTTTGGCGCTTCATCTCCTAGGGTTAGGTTTTTGGATGTCTAGGGTTTTGGGCATTCATGTTTATTGTAAAAAGACCTTCAGAGCCTCATTGTAATCACCTTCTTGCGAATGCAGGTAGCCGTCACATATCTTCTCAAAGATAAGTTACCACCATTCTAGCGAGTCTTTCACTATGTATTTTTACAGTCTCTGTACATTTATTTCATTAATAGAAATCGTGTATTACTGTATATCGGTGTTTATGGTTGTATCTCTGATACATTTTTGTTGTATTATTGAATATCTGTGATATCTCTGTGCATTTATTTATTATATCTCTGTTCTCATTTCATGCCAAAAATAATCCAGATCAGTGGGAGGCCACCAACATCCACCTGGAAGATGTGTAGGGCTTCAGAAAACCCCGAAAGTGTAGAACCCACAATTACAAAGAAGTATAGAAGAACCTGTTGCACTAAAAACTGAAAAGAGGAGCCAGTTGGAATAGGTGGGTGGCCACCAATATCCACCTGGATTAGATTGTGCCCTACCACTAGAGAAACCAAGACCACAGCAAGTCAGAGAAGAACCATAGTTTAAAATCCAAATAAGTCATATCACCTTCAGATAGTGAAAATAGAAAAGGCTAAGTAAAATTGATAACATACTAGGATATAATAGATAACCATTATAAAAGAGTAACAACCCCATACTAAGTAGAAAATAAGATAGGGAAGATTAAGTTTAATAGGGCTACATGATTGGGTGATTGTGTCAGGCCCTTCTGGGCTTCATCCATAGGTAGGGGGTCTTCATCAATTAGGATCAGGTTGGAATGTGTGCCCTCTTATCCTTGATTGCCCTCATAAGCTGCCAAATTATCATTCTCATTGCCCTGGGGGTGACAGACTATGATGTGAATATTGAAAAGTGCAAATTTATTTTCCATTAAATCTAGTTTGTGGAGGATAGTCTATTGTTAAAGGCATTTTTCCTCCATAATCTGGGTGATGAAAGCTTTGTTGAGCTAATAAATTTCTATGAGCCTAAAGATCTTTGTGTCCCTAGTTTGAGAAAACTCTGTGTCAAGAATCCAACCCTCGAATTTAGCCTCAATTTTCTCTTTGGATAGCCTCTTCCTCTTTTGCAAAACTAATTTCTGCATTTGAGCTATCTCTTCCTTGACTTCATAAGAGAATCTAGTATGAAAATCCATGGTTGCCTTAATGGCATCCTTCTCAGCTCTAGTGACACACAAGGGTAATTTATGGGGGGTCAAAAAAAAATTCTCTAGTCTAGATATCCTACGGGCCCCTTGCATACTAGATTATAAGTCTTGTTCCTTGCTTAACCTTGTCGTGTTCAAATCCATAGGAGGACATGAATCTCGAGTAGCAGGTAGTAGAGGTAGCAACTAGGAACGAGCATGGGAGTCTATGATGAAAAGTAGTTACAGTAGGCGTAACCCGAGGAGATGTTTTGTTTCTGAAACATGGGGGTAGATCTCCATAGCGAAAGTACCCAATAATTGAGGAGAACTTGAATTAGGTCCATAGGATTCCCAATTTGCAAGATAAGAGTCAGAGTAATGGAACTAACACGAGTAAGAAGTGGAAGTAAGATGAGATTACTAACCAGTAGAATCAGAAGTGAGTTATTAAGACTAGGTTTAGGTAGGGAGCCTCCACCATTGTTGTATGCTTGAACTACTGCATCTATAACAAACCTTGGATCTTCACCATCAAACCATGCTTGAAATAACCATAAGCATATCAATTCCATAATGGCACATGATACCGGTCTTTCCATGAATTCATTAAACAATTTGTAGGATGGATAGACTAGTTCTAAACTAAATGCCCTCATCCTATTCCTCCCGTTCATTTCCTTAATTTGTTCTGCATCGCCCTTCTAGTCGGCCTCCACCAAAAATGTGGGGAGTGTCGTGGTGTCAATGTACAACACCCCATCCAGGTGAACCATGATCTTTATTTCTGTAACACCTTGTTTCCCCCAGTCTGTAAAAATAACTATACTGGCCAAGTATTGTGGCAAATGATGGCTAAAGAAAGTGGTGGAAGGCACCTAGAATGGTGGTGTTAACTTCCACCGAAACCAATACCGTATTTGGACTTCACTAGCCCGGAGAACCAAGAGCGGATCCCTGGCCCCGAAATGAATTACTCTCTAGGTTGGTAGGTGAAGAGGCTCCTCGTGAGTTAATGAGGGATGGGGGTGAACCACCCATTCGTGGAGGGCTCAGACCTGACCATCGCGGGGAAATTCGTGCCACACACAACCTCGCTTGAAAAGAAAAGGTAGGTAAAAGGTTTGGGGAGGGGGGTAGACGCGAGGGAAAGAGGAAGAGAGATCGAAAGAACTCTGGAAAAACTACAGAGTGAGTGATAGCAGAGAAGAAGGTGAGTAACCTTCATTCTCGGTCACTGGCAAACAGAGACTCGGTCTCGCAGCATCGTGGTCTCAGCTCGGGGGTGGCTAGTGGTAAATCCATTCAGAATCGTTGAGCCTACTGTTGGGTGGAAACAAGCACCCCTCTCAGCAGTTGCAAACACACTTGGTGTTATTTCTGATAAGTGTTTTATATCTTGCATCTTGAAATGTATATTCTGACATCTATGCTCATAGTCTGTGCAATTATGAATGGTTTCAGTATAAGACTGTCTGTGTGGTGTTTTGACCAGAAATGGTGGTTGCATGCTTATAATGGAAAGACTACATATGGCTTATGTTTATACATACATATATAAGATGAACTAATACATATTTTCAAGTCTACTCTCAGGAGATTTGTTCCTGTGTTTGTACTACCTGATGCCTTGGATAGATTTCCCCACGAAGGCACCCTTTCGAGACCACTCCCTTACCTTCGAGAAGACCTTCCAGTCTGGTCTTTAAAACCTGGTGTAAATTACCTGAGGACTCGAAGGAGGATGTTATAGTTTAAGTCTTAAAATCTTGCACGAGGGAGAGTGGTCCTCATAGACCTCAACATTTCGGCATTTTAATACCCAGAATACCCAAGGGCGACTCCCCTTGCACTCGCAAGTCCCAAAACCCCAACTTGCGAAATCCCGAATTATTAGCGTGGGGGTAAATTAAGAGTTTTCGGAGTTTCGACACCTGGAGTATCTAGGTGCGAGTTTTCTTCCACCCGCGAGTCCCGAAACCACGATCCGCGAAATCCCAAAATGACAGCTTGTGGTTGAGTTAGGACCTTTCAGTGGGTCGGTACCCAGGTTACCCTTCCTCTTGCTAAATGCACAAACGAGATCCCTTCCTCTTGTTAAATTTTATGAAGGAACGAGGGCATTAATGCCTCAACCCCTTTCCTTTGATCTTCGTAAGTAGCGAAGAAATCGAGATCGTAGATCCCCAGGGTTCGTGGGAGTATCTGGACTATCCATTTATAGGACACGTGGCTGCCTGTAAGCGTTTTGGTGTTTCGGTACCCGGGAAGACAAAGGGGAAGAACCCTGATCATCGCGAGTCACGAAACCCCGAAATAGTTTAAGGAGTGGATGAGATAGGATAGTTCAGCATTTCGGTACCCGGGATACCTAAGTGCGAGTCCCTTTATACTCGCAAGTCCCGAATCTCCGGTCCGTGAAATTCCGATGGGAGAAACCCTGAAATAGATGCGTAGGTTTAGGAGTCGGTATTTCGAAGTTTCAGCTCCTGGAAGGTCTAGGCGCGAGATCTCTTGTCTGCACACATCGCAAAACTCCGATCCGCGAAATCCCGAAATGATAATAGGACGGAGTAGCTATGAGTTTTCGGTGTTCCGGCTCCTGGGAAAACCTAGGAGTGAGACTTCTTGTCATTACCCATCGCGAAATCCCGAAGTATGAGATCCGGAAAAGGTCTAGCGTGGGTAAGCCTTGGTGTTTCGGTGTTTTGGCAACCGGGAAACCCAAGGGTCAGTCTTCTTGTACACGTCAGTCCTAAAATCCCGATGGGTGAAGTCCCGAAAGAACAATACGTGGATAGGTTATGAGACTTTGGCACTTTGGAAATCAGAATGCTCAAGGGCGTATTCCCTTGTACTCGCATCTCCCGAACTCCCGACTTGCGAAGTCCCGAAATGGCTTAACATGGACGGTATTTGGTGTGTCAGTGTTTCGACACCCAGGATACCTGACGATAAGTTTGCTTATGCTCACTAGTCCCGAAAACCCGGTCTGCGAATTCCCGGAATGGACTGAGCGACACATATATACAACTATACGTATGTTAAGGTTTCGGAGTTTCGGCTCCCGGGAAACCTAAGTGCGAGACCTCCTGTCGTTGCATATCCCAAATTCCCAATGGTGGAAATCCTGAAACAGGGAAGTATGTTTAGAGTTAGTAATTCGGAGTTTGGCTCCCGGAAGACCCCGATGTGAGACCTTCTGTCATCGCATCCCCCGAACTCCCGACTTGCGAAATCCCGATAGGTGAAGTCCCGAAATGGATTCACGCACATGGTTTTGGTGTTTCAGCTTTCCGGTGCCCGGGACTCTCAAGGGTCAGTTTTCCTCGTAATTCGCTAGCCGCGAAATTTCGATGGATGAAACCCCGAAATGAACAAGGGAATACTTGAATCGCGATTTCTCGTATCACGAAAGTCGATGAGTACCCTACGATAAGGCATGTGGCCATAACCGCTGACCAGATGTGTGCGGATAAGGGATGACAGGATCTGTATCAGGTCCCGTAGGGACTCGGGGAAATTCTATTCCTTAGAGAAAAGGAGAAAAGGCCGAAAATTTTTAAATTCCGTAGTGGGTGTGTTACAATTTGACTAGCTTAGAGATGATGACTTTCTTTCTCTATGAGAGCATTTTAACACATCGTTGTTTTATGACATCCTTTTTAACATCAAGGTCAATTGCTAGTAAATATTTTTATGGAGGAAATTTAGTGGTGTTTGAGGGTTGATATATGAATAGGGAGTCATATAATTGTTTGAATAGTATATTTTTTTTATGGTTTGAGGGTTTATATACAAGTAAGGGTATCATATGAACACTCGAGTAATATGTTTTTTCATGGTTCAAGGATTTATATATGGATAGGGGGTATCTAGATGGGTGTGAGATAAGACAAACAATAACCATTGAGGTGGGTGTGAGAAAAGGAAAACAATCACTACAATATGGGCGCCTCTAGTGTCGTAATGTAATGTAAAATTTTATAAAGTTTGGATGATGCTAAGCATGACGCAACATGATCATCATATCTTGCATCATTTTTATGTCGTACCATCCCTTTTTAGTGTCATATTTTTCTATGCACACTCTTTCTAACATCATAGTAGCAACAAAATGTGTGTCGCCAATATCCTTTTTGCATTGTTTTGCATCTTAATTTTAATTAAAAGAAAGAAAAAATTGTTAGCATTGTGTTTAAATCGATTATGCATCAACCATACATTTTTGTGTCATATTAGCATTGTCATGCGTCATTTTTGCATTAGTATTATTCACTTTGGTATTGTTATTTGTGTCGTATGAGTCATATAATCGTAAAAATATGAAACTTTTGTGTATTATTAGCATCGTAATGGCATCAAATTCACAACCTTTGAGTCATGTTAGTATCATATTTGTGTCATGCTAGCATCCAAATTGCATCATTTTAATGTCACAATTATGTCAAAAGATGTGTTGCTTTGTGTCAAAACTACGCCGTATTCAATCAAATTAAATTGTGTTGTTTTTGTGTCATATCTACAAAAAATACGTCATAATTATTATCAATCATTGTTATTACTAATAATTTAATTATTTTGGTTGATTAAACTATTATTAGTGAGTATTTATTTATTTATTATTATTATTATATTTTAACATTGATGAGATTGATGATTAGCATACATCTTATTTACAACATATTAGTCATGAAACCAACAACCATGTATATATAAATGCAATTATGAAATTTTACCGCACTGACATCAATGAATTTTACACCAATGTCACGCCACGAGAGGAAGAAAATATGTATCCATAAATGCAATTATGAAATTTCACCACACTAACATTTGATTGATTTCAAACCATGGAAAAAAACATGTATACAACATAGGATAATGTCCAACTTCTAACCACAAATACGTCAAAGGGATTGCTAAGTACAACAATGTGGGATATAGAGTGGGAGCAGGAAATGCCTCTCTTATAAAAGAATGATAAAGCATATCTAAACCATGCTAGATAAGATATATAGTCTAAGATCATGAAATGGAAAAGTAATAAAATCATGAAATGGAAAAGTAAAGAACCTAATAGCAAACTCTCCAATGAGAGAGGCAGAAATGATGTCTTTCCTCAAAGAGCGTTGATCAACCACCCTTAAAACTCTCTCTCCTGATATATGAGGCCAAAGAGAAGAAATGAAATGAAATTGACATTAGAAGTTGATTGAATTATTTTTAGATTCCTCCTCGTGTTCTAAAATGTCCTCATCCTCACTCTATAAAAGCATAAGTAAAGAACGCAAGTTTAATGAAATAAAATAAAATCATTAACTATTAAAGATATAATGAAGAACATATCAGTTAAAAGTTGTTAATTCCCTTTGATTCCTCCAAATTACTCTGGTCATCATCATTTGGAAGAATATAATATATTCCAGTTAATGGATTAAAAGGACAAGAAACACAAGTGACTAAAAAGAAGACTAATTCGAACATATTTCACTTGATATGGAATCTATATTATTTATTCTTTTGACCACTTCATCATGGTAGTATTAAAAATTTATTGAATATGGAAATTTTTCCACTTTAAATTTTTGGAACCTCTCATTTTCCTTTAACTTGCACATCGTCATTTGCAAAAGCCTCTTCTTTGTCTTGTCCCAAGACATATCTCTATTGTTGTTCATCGTCATCTCTACATCATATGCTTAAACATTAGCATGCATGTCATGGAATGAACAGGTGCCACGAAAAATGTAGTATATTGGATTCAATTACACTCTAAATTTCATTGAAAAATACATGATAAATTATATTATGGCTAACATGCTTAGAGCTACTGAGTTTGAGACTCAGTCTAAGATATATATAGTAATCAATTGGGTATAGATTGGGTGGTTGTGAGGAAAATTTCTTTCCCTCTCCCCCATATTCAAATTCCACTTTGTGACATGTTTGTTCTTAGTGAGTCGATTGTAGTTGAGTTATATATGATCTATTCATAAGTTTTTTCATTGGTCTTATGCCTTGAATAATCTAGGGTTTACCTGGGTGCCATCCTTAGAGTGAGGGTAAGTGCTTAGGAGGTTTTCCCCGAGAGATGTTACCTAAAATATAAAAGGAAAAAAAAAACATATTTTTCAATATTATATAAAATTATAAAGAATGTACAGGGTGGCAGGAGCAGGCAAGGCTCATTTTCACCCTAGAGGGAAAGTTGAACTTACATGCTCTTGAAACCTAGGTTTGGCCACCAACAATTAGGATGAGGCTTATGCCTTGCTTCAAGGACTTTCCATAGCCATCTCACATGGCATATGCAAAATCACCATCCTAGGGGACTCCAAGAATACTATCAGACACCTTCACCTTAACACTCTTCCATGGATGCTCGACTAAGCTCTATTTTTTTTTTAGAATACAAAGCGTCCTCCAGAAATTTGAAATCGTTGAACCATGGCACATTCTTTGCCAACTTAATACCCTAGTGGATTAACAAACAAATTTAGGCACCACAGGCAAAATTGGGGATCTAATGATTAATGGGACCTTTGGTTTTAGTCTCATTCCCTAATTCCCCCCTTTTTAAATGTCCCTCGACCTTGCTCATTTCACATCTGCCACCCATCAAATCCATTCCATGTACCAGAGTTACCTCTCATCACCTTAGATTCATTTGGCATGTTTGACCTTCAAACTTATTCACTCTCCATGCCCGTCGACTAGTGTATGTGGGATAGCAACATCTGCCATGGTCGTGTTAGCCACTTCCACTAATCATCTGAGTATGAGGGTTTCACTATGGATGGGATGGGCAATAACAACCATGATTGTCCATTTGTACGTTGGGTGTTCTGGCTTGTTTTGTTCCTCCCTATCCGCATTTGACAAGGCATTCAAATTGCTTTGTTCCCCCTTCAAAGTTATCGGCCTCTTGGTGTTTCTCACTACAGGCGTTCACCTTTATTCAATGGTGTGCCATAGGTGTGTTTGTTCAAGGTCGTGATTCATTCATCTATAATAGGAGGTTGATGATCTCAGGACATTTGTATGGGCTATTCAAGTTCACTTGAGTAGTGTTTCATCCCAAGTCATCTCTGCCCTCAATCTTGTTGTCCATCACAAGCAGTCCCTCCACCAACTTCATGATGAATGTAATGCCATTAGAATACAATTAGCAGAGGTACATGATCGACTCGCACACTCCATAATCTCATTGGTTGAGTTTGTAGGCCTTGATGTGGTCATCTCTCGAGTTCACACCAATCAAGTTCTCGACTTGAATTCTCCAACATGTGTACCAACAATGGATATCCTAGGTGTGAATGATACAACTCTTGTTGGTTGTTGAGTGATGCAGTGTCTCTTTTGGTTTAGTCTACAAGTCTTTGTCAAAGTATTTATTGTCAGTTTTCTTGTATATTTCACTCTATATAAGGTTTCGGTCTAAACAATAATTGTTAGATATTACAAATTGTTAATGGCTTATGTAGGCCAAAATTTTGTAAATTTTGAATCCCTATGTGCTTTTGTTGCTAGCTCAACTACATCTTTTACTTAATGCAAAATCTCCCAGTTTCAGTAAAAAATAAAATTACAAAGTATGTAACTACAACTCGCTTGGGGATTTTTTCTATTATTGTCATCGATCACAGTATATTGACATTTTCTTTTATGACCTTCCTCGTCTCTTTCCCTATGTAGCGTTATCGTTTGATATTCCCTCTACACTATTATACATATGATCCATAGATCTAGTACAACAATATTCTACTAAGGCAAGTACATAAAATCCATGAAACAAAATATATGCATAATTTGACATGAATATTAAAAAGACACATGCATAACATTGACATATGCATAGATGCTTTATTCAACAAAAGGTAATGAAAGTTACCAAACTTGACAAGAATCAATCGAAATTCGGTGTAAAGGTTTGAATTGATATGATCACATCCTCCTTAAATATAATAGTAACATTGTTTATGGTTTTGGTATCATGTCTTGTTTTCCCATGTAGTGCAATAATATGGGATTTGTTCACCTTCAAAACACCTAAAATCTTACATAGTGCATAAAAATTTCCCTTGCATCAGCAAGAACGACAATAAATGATGAAGTGAGTGAGGGGCATATATAATATTGTTTTTCCATTATGCACCTAGCTAATGTGTATTTATATTCGTATTTAGCATGGGGGCATGCTAAGGGGGAGTCATAATACTAACCACCATCAACACTGGACAAACTCGGAGGTCATTGATGCATGTGTGAGGTGTCTTTTAAGACTAATATGGTCCCTTTTCCATTATGAAAACCTTCATTACTTATATTAAATCCTCCATGTAATAGGACATAGGTATTCATGATTCCTTGTCATTACTCTTTTGTTCGATTTACCATTGGAACTCAATTTCACGCTAGTGCATTGTCCATTGGGTTATGGAGTTGTAAAAAAAACAAAATAAATGTTTACAATGTGGACTAGGGAAATCCAACACTTTTAAAATGAAACCTTAATCTACTATATACGACACCACTCCTTGATAATAAAATTTATGAGAAGAAGAGAAAGAGAGGAAGAGAAAAGGAAGAGGGGGAGGAGGGAGATGGAGAAAAAAAAGAGAGGGGGGGAGAAAAAGAGGAAGAGGGAGAGGGAGTGGAAGAAGAGGGAGAGGCAAAGGAATATGGATGGAAAGAGACGAAGAGGAAGGAGAACATGGAGAGAAGGGGAGGAATAAAAGAAGAGGAAGGAGAGGAGGGTGAGAAGAGAGGATGGGAGAACCTTAAACCTACTTTCTGTTTAATTTGTGAGGGAGAGGGAGTGGCAAAGGAAGAGGGATGGGAAGTGAGGAAGAGGAAGGAAAGCAAGGACAAAAGGGGAAGAATAGAGGAGGAAGGAGAGGAGGGATGACAAGAGAGGAAGGGAGAACCCTAAACCTACTTTCTTTTTAATTTGTAAAGGAAGAGGGAGAGGGAGTGGAAGAAGAGGGAGAGGCAAAGGAATATGGATGGAAAGAGACGAAGAGGAAGGAGAACATGGAGAGAAGGGGAGGAATAAAAGAAGAGGAAGGAGAGGAGGGTGAGAAGAGAGGATGGGAGAACCTTAAACCTACTTTCTGTTTAATTTGTGAGGGAGAGGGAGTGGCAAAGGAAGAGGGATGGGAAGTGAGGAAGAGGAAGGAAAGCAAGGACAAAAGGGGAAGAATAGAGGAGGAAGGAGAGGAGGGATGACAAGAGAGGAAGGGAGAACCCTAAACCTACTTTCTTTTTAATTTGTAAATCACATCTCCAAAACCGAAATCCCATTTTGTTTTAAATTTACAATTTTTTTAAAAATAAGGTGGGAATGACAAAAAAACATACCTTTGATCTGGTGATACCCCACAAATCTCCCCAACCTCTTGTTGAGTGCCTCCAAAAATTCCTTTATGCTCCAAGAAGCATTGCACCAAACCTTGACGTAAGAATGAAATGAGGGGGACAATCTTTTTTCACTTTATATTAAAAATACAAAGTAATGCAAAACTTTATTTTGCATAAAATTTTTTTCCAAGTTTTGTGTCAGTTTTGTGTTGAAAGTGCATCAATTGTTCTGATGTGAGGATGGAGTGTGCATTGTATATGCATCACACTTGTATCATTTTTTTACGATACAACAAAACAGTGTTGTGTCAACCTCTCATGTTTTTATGCTAATATGAATTACACATAATTATTGTGTCAATTTCACCTCATGGAGCGTAATCTCAACATCATGTATGCATTATGATAACATCATGGTAGCATCGAATTTGCCACTAATATTTGTATTGAAAAATTAATTACTGTTATTATATTTATTACAAGGCTCATAGCAACTGATGGGAGAATCTTGCATCATGATTGTGTTGTCCCAGAGACATGCCAACATCATATGTGTCAACACGAATCCATATCAAGCATCATTTTTGCATCATGAAGTGGCATGGGAGAACTACAATAATGTCAAATTTACCACTAAAACTAATTATTGTAATGAAAATTAATAAATATTATTAAAACTAATAGTTATCATTAAAATTAATAATTATTTTTATAATAAAAATAATAGTTATTGTTCCCTCGGATGGGGTGTTAGTGCGGGAATAATGAGCATTAACTTGAGAATGGAGTGCTCTGCCACCTAGCAGTGCCTTTTCCTAGGCGGATGTGTGGTTGGTCCCAACATTATCTCCTTTATCAGGTGGTTAATGGTGATTAATTGCATGAAGTGTGTGGTTTAGCGTCAGAGTACATGTGATGAGATGGGTCGTAACTCTCATTTCACTTGGATAGCTAATATGTCATTGCTATCTCTCTGGTCCAGCTTCTCTAGAATGATGACGACGAATATGACATGTAGTTATTTATTAAGGTGGTAGTTTGGTTGCATAATGAACATAGTGCTAGTAGGAGGTTTGTGATATGGTCGATGTCCCCCCTTAGTTGCATCGGTAGCTTATGTCCTCTAACAATGCCTCATTTACGGGAGCAAGGACGAGTTTGTAGGGGCAAAGGATCTCGATGGCAAAGAAACACCCTGCAAGTTAGCTTAGTACCACCTTCGGGTGAGTCTGGGAGGGATCCAAATATGCAATCGAATCAAAATTCTTCCATGAATGTGGCTCGAGGCTCTCAACCAATGTTGTCAGATATGCAAGAGGTTCTGGGGGATGAGTTCTCCTGGGGTTGCTGGATTGAATGGGAAGATGAAGGGGTCATCTCCAAAGATGAGAATTTCCATGTGAACCTCCCCAACAGTCACTTGGACACTTCCCATCCTATGGAAAATGCAATTTAGCATGAAGAGGCTACAAATATGAAGAATGACCTCTCACCTTCTCCGACCCCAAATCCTCAACCTGTGTACAACCATAATTCCACTATGACGGAGAATGGTCACCTACTGGAGGCATATGTGAATCTAATTTTCAAAGTAAGAAGTGAGGTTGCATATTTGAAGTTTAGATTGGAGCAGTTGGACCACAAGGTTAATCTTTTGTTTGCTCTGAGCTCCAACCGTGCACAACCCCCGTTTGTTGAAGAGATGGTAGCCCAAGTAGCTGTCAACCCAAATATCTCTATTCTATTATGGTTGGGTCACTCGGACGACCAACCTGAAGACAAGGATCCCCTTATTGATTAGTAATTAGTCAATGCTTCCGAGATGGTTCCACTACTCAACCATGTTGGCCTAGTTTCAACTTTTCTTCTTGTTTGGATGTTTCATGTTTTTCTTACAGCTTGTTACAGATCTAGAGTAGCTACAAAACATATACAACCTTTTGGCTCCTTAGAGCAAGATTGTTTTTTGATATGGCCTAGGCTTGGGTTGGTTTCCAGTATTGGCGATCGAAACCCAAGAAGACTGTGCATGTAAACTTCCAGTTTCTTAGAAGGTAATACCATTTTCTTACTTAAAAAAAACAAAACAATAATAGTGGTTATTATAATTAAAAATCATTGTAATGATCATCGTCGTCGTCATCATAATGTCATTTGGGACTAGCTAGGGTGGTTAGGAGGAAAATTTTTCTCCTCCCCGCCCAGGTTCAATTTTCAATAATGACATGTTGCACTCTTCATAAGACAATAGTTGATACAAGGGGTGACAAGTGCAGGGGGGAAGGGGGGTCATTTATGACCTCAATGGAAATCAAATAATGAAGTATTCATGGGGCATGGGGATGAACTCAAACAATCAAGTAGAAGTCACGTAGAAGTTCTGGTTTTGTATATGGGAATGAAATTGTTGAACGCAAATAGATCCTCGAGTGTCATCGTCATTGGGGACTCAAAATTGATAATAAAATGCTTATGCAAGCTCATTAAAAAATCACAGCCTAGACTTCAAAGAATTTATGATAGGATTAAAATCAAGGAGGAAATATTTCAATCAATGGAGTACTTTCATGTATTTCAAAGTCAAAATGGAGAAGTTGATCTTTTAGCCAAGAATTTTAAGCAACTAGATCAAGGTATTATTATAATAAATTAGGTTGCTTCTATGCACCATTTACCATAGTTTAATGATCCAAGGAAATTTTAATTTTTTTTGCTCCATGGACAAAGGAAAAATTGAATTTCTCTCCAATAAAAAATCGGGCCTCGGGGGTGATGTGACCTCGATTCTCTTCCTCATTGATTACCACGACATAACCGAAGCTAACNTAATGATCCAAGGAAATTTTAATTTTTTTTGCTCCATGGACAAAGGAAAAATTGAATTTCTCTCCAATAAAAAATCGGGCCTCGGGGGTGATGTGACCTCGATTCTCTTCCTCATTGATTACCACGACATAACCGAAGCTAACCCAACATTTAGAACCTACTCTGTATATCCTCCATGAGGCATTCCCCTCACCCGACACATGCAAACCCTCCTCCACGCATCAAGCATTAAAGGTTTGCATGATGGATCACAGGTAGCATATGGGATATTTTCTTTGCTTGACGTCATTGCAAGCAGTTTTGTCCCCTTCAACTCACTTCTTGTCTCAATTCACACACTGTATAGAACATGGCCTCCAAATTCATATTTGCAGTACCCTCTTCAGTCACCATTTTCATTCATGGCCCTTTAGTGATCCAAAATGGATCCCGGAGCCAAGATGGGGTCCATAAAGGCCTAAAAATCAAATTGCAAAGAATATCTTAAAAATGGGCGTGTGCGTAGGCCTCAACGATACAAACCCAACACAA
>SNQJ01S0196296.1:0-17421 GCA_010110895.2 Picea sitchensis
CATGGGATGAGAGCCTTCCTCATCTAATGGGGGACCTCAACGCAATGGAGACCATTTCTTCCTAAGGAGGGAGGATTGATCCAGATGGATATTGGTGGCCACCCACCTTTTCCAACTGGCTCAAAACAGTTTTCTGACAATTTGGGCAATTTACTATTTTTAGCAGTTTTAACTTCCGGGGCCATTTTGAGGGCCTAAATGAAGGTTTTTCGGTATCGAGCTCCTTAATGATATATGAAGGCATGTTTGAGACCCTAAAATGAATCTCCTCGACGATACCTTTCCAACAGGATATCACACGCCTAAAATGGAGATCATATGCAAAAGTTACGACCTCGGGAAGTTGATGTACTAACTTACCCAAATGGGGCCCACGTGACTTTTGGCGCTTCATCTCCTAGGGTTAGGTTTTTGGATGTCTAGGGTTTTGGGCATTCTTTCTTATTGTAAAAAGGCCTTCAGAGCCTCATTGTAACCTTCTCCTTGCGAATGCGCACTGTCGTCACATCTCTTGTCAGAGATAAGCCACCACCATTCCAACAAGCTTGTTTCCGTTGCATTTTACAGTTTCAACTTATTTCGTTATTGAATAGAAAACCAGTTTTACTGTATCTCTGTTATTTTGTGTTAAGCACCTGTTAATAATTTGTATTCATTTCGTTATGCTCATAAAATCTGGATCAGTTTTTCCCTGTTTCCTACACATGCATGAACACATGTATATCAAGTAGATCAGAAAAATATAAACATATCATAATCAATTTAATTACTTCAATTTACAAGTTACCCTTAGTGTTTTTTACTATTAGATTCCCAGCCCAAAGTTTTCCTAGACAATCATGAACACCTATTCAATCATCTAGATAAATTGGTTGTCTGCATTACTAATACTAGTGAAATAATCTAACACACACACACACACACAAAGAAAGGGATCATCCTTATTAAATCTATAACAATGCCCTCGTGTTTTCACAACGTACTCATCTAAGTCTCATATGACTATGTAATTTGACTTTCATAGCCTTCTAATGCTCATGCATAGTTAGTTAGAAGTTCCTACTCCATTGGCTTATCAAGGCTGATGATCTTTAACCACATCAAGCATCTCCATTCAAAAGTATTTTATATATGTCCAACCTACCAAACTTTGCATAGCTTAACAACATTAATAATCATAATATTATCATCAAATAATAATACCATTAATCCAAGCATTGAAACCTCATTTCATTACGTCTCCCATAATAGTCATGTCGATATCTTTTCTATCCATTGTAATTGACTCAAGAAGCAAGAGTACAAGGCTTAGCTCATCAACAAAGAATATCACTCATAGACTTATAACTATATAAGAAGGTTGCACAATCTCCACAACAATATGTAAAACTCATCAATGTCTCCATCATAGATAGTACAAGTCACCATACCCACCAGAGATAGATATCCATATCATATACAAAAAAAAGTCAAGCAAAGTGGGGCATTACACATATCCCTCCCTTGATCAGCCCATTGCACCCTATAAACATTATGGAATGTGGTCATGGAGGATGGAGGTCCCCTCCCTACATTAAATCTTCAAGATTCCTTTGTCTAGGTTGACCCCTTCATTCACCATCTTCTCGACAATCAAGTTAGTTCTGAGAACATGGTGGAAGAGTGATACTTTTTTTTTTAACAAGATATTTGGTTCTATGGAGGATTATAGCTAAGACTGGAGAGGTGAGGCCACTCTCCATTCAAAGAGAAATGATAATTAGAGATAAATCCCCCCAACTAACTAAAAATTTTCCCCTTGTGAGTTTTCTAAGGATCTTTGGATCTTATAACATTACCAAATCCTCAAGTCCATTATTTGTAGCTTCACCAATTCCCCAATCGGATTCGATTTCTTTGGATCTACCAAGGTCAAAGATGAGCTCCCCCCAACCCTTTCTCTTATTTCCCCTACATTCCCTTTTGATGCTCCAATTGAAGAAGAGAATATGATGATGTTAGTGTCCTTTCTATTGTTCAACTCTTCATTCTCTACTGTAAGCTTCCAAATATCATTTTGTAATAATCCATAGAGTAACAGGTATAGAGTAACAGGTATTGGAGTGTAACGGTGGAGTCAAGCAAAATTTTAAACCATTATTTTTCATATGCATTGAATGGGTGGGGCTTATCCTTATCATGGCCTCTCACTAGTATTGTTTCTTCTATTGATCTTCAAGACACATATGAAATCTTAGCTTAGGGATGTTCCTCTTCTTTGAAGATTATGTTATATCTTTCCAATCATACTTTCCATGAGATGTAGTTTGGTAGAGCTATCCATCCTTAGGAGAGTAAGGTTTTTCTTGATAGCCCATACAGGTAGTGCTTTTGTAAAGGGATGAGCATTTTCCACTAATCTGCTAGATAGCATATTTGGTGGGTTGTTGGATAATAGATGAGCATGTGGTGGGTTGTTGGATAGTAGATGAGCATGTGGTGGGTTGTTGGATAGTGCATGAACAAGGGGTGGGATATTTCCTTAGCATTTTTTCATAAAGGACAATAGAAAGGCCCTTCTATCCTTCACTTCTTCAATTTGTCTACTATGGAAAGTTTGTTATGAGCCATCAAACAACAAAGGATTTCAATATTCAATCAATTGTCTCCTTTCTAGATTTGAAGCCATATTTTTAACTTTGGGGAAAGGCCCCACTACTACAGGATGGCTTGATAATCTTGCTTGACTATATGATCCCCCCCCCATGATATTTCATCCTATATTTTAGCACTAATTGGCATTGATCCATTGTACAATTGGTATAGGAGACATGGGAGATCTATGGGTGGATGTAGTGATTTCCAATGTTTCCAACAATTGTTTTCAATAATCTCTGATTTAGAGAGATCAAATAGGGTATGTATGCCTTGAGATGTTAGCCAATTCCTTAGCTATGTAAGTTCATGTATTTGAGTTAAGGGAGGCTTTCCCATGATACTTTTCTCCCTACCTTGGTATTTCTCTTGTTTCCCCATTGCCAGTGTAATGATTCTTTATCTCCATATGAGTCTCCAGATTGGTGATCCTCATGTTTATGGAAGGGGGGGTGTCCAGACAAGGTCTTCTAAGCACACATTGTAGATACTTTACTTTGATTTCCTCTTTCCATGGTCATGTTTTCCGTGCACTAACTAACATCCCAGTTTGGCAGCAAGAACTACATTCACCATTGTGGGATTGTAAACTACTAGACCTCCATATCTTACTATTTTCTAGCATGTCGAACACAACTTTTTCCTTTTTAGCTTCCCACCCTACTAAAGAAATTCCATAATCAATCTTGTTATTCATCAGAGAATCCATGTAGGAGTAAGAAGTGAGGAGCACATGTATATGGACTAGGAAGAAAGAACATATTCAAGTTTCAACAAAAACTAACTGTCCATAGGAGTTGAGCCAATGAGTGCCCCAAGTTGTCATTTTAGTCTTGATCTTCACTATTGGGTCTTGTTGATCCATGAGAGAGGAATGTGTTCCATTGGGATTCCAAGGTATTTAATCAACCTCAAATGAATCTCCATGGAGAATTCAAGTTTTCTCTCCATTTGAGTCAAAGTTATGGCCATAGTGTTCTAGCGATAAACTTTGCACATAACTTTACTCACTAGTCCTCCTAAGACATCTAAATATTTATCTAAGATCTCCTTAACTTTGTCAGCTATATGGATGGTAGCATTACCGATTAGCAATGTGTCACCCTAGAATTGAGTGTGGTTCATTAACTTTACTACTTGAGCTATTAGAATTCCAATGAGTCTTTCCTTATTCTTATTAATTCCAACACCCTTTCTAGTGCCTTAGCCATGATGATGTGTAGAGAAGGGGTAGGGGTAGTGATGTCATAGAGAAGGGGTAGTGATGTCATAAACCTATGGATCCTCTAAAGAACAATGTTGGTCTTACACGGACCAACGGAGTGATCCATGGAGTGCCAAATGCATGCTTAGATCCAATTTATAGATTGAGGGGAGGAATCAAATTTTGGCAAGATATCAACGAGGAAGTTAGGTTTGACCCAATCAATGGCATTTTCCATATCCATCATTATCACCATCCCTTTCTCTCTTGATTGATTGAGTGTTGGAATAGATTTATTTTTGGATTAATACAATGTTGTCATTGATTTGCCTCCCTTCCATGAGGCCTCATTCTGCCTTGTTCTAGAGAGATGAGTAGGTGGAGGAGGGGGCTTGGTTGCAAGATTTTTTTGTCATGATCTTGTATGAAACATTGCAGAGGGAAATTGGCATGACTCTATTGAACAAGTTCAAGTTGAATTGCTTTGGGACAAGTGTAAAAGACTTGTAGCATTGGTCTTGTACTTTCTAACATTCACTATATGTCTCCCTTGATGATGTGCCATCATGCACAGTGGAAATATGATGAAAATCTGTCCAAGCCAAGGGGTTCCTTTAGTTCCATCACCCAAATTGCTTCTTCTATTTCAGCCTCTGTTATGGGTTGCTTCAAGAAGCATATATGTTAAACAATCTCACGGCCATACCTATGGAACACTCCTGGAGTAGTGTATACAATTGTTCCCTACCTGTTGCTACATCCAACAGTTCCGGTTCCGCTAGGTCTCGGAGCGTGCCAATGCAATGGCCTAAGGAATGGAGGTTGATGTGTTCGTTAGATCTGCAGATTCTATTTTGGATGGATTGCATGTCCTTACTGCTCACTTTCATCTCTTGCAACAACATTGTGTCTGATGGTCATAGTGAATTATATTTTCTACATTTTTTTTGCTGCTTTACTAAACCTAATTTTTCATCAGATTACTTTCATTCAATTAGATTTTCTAATTTTTTTTGCGAAACATAATTTCCATCAAATTACTTTTATTAATTCATAAAAAAGTCTAAATATTCTATGATTTAGATTCTTCTAACGGAAAAGCATAGTAGTCCCTATCTAGAGCCTTTGCATTAACTACAACTCCCCAATATTTGGCCACCCACAATTCCATTGATTTGAATGAAGGTCGCAGGACTGTGCAGTGCCTTGGCAGAGCAGGAATACCATCATGGATATTTCCTCGGGTTTTTAAAGCCTTTGAATTGTTAAGCCAGTTATTTTGTGATATTCTTATTGGTTTTAATAATAATCAGTATAGATCTATCTTAAGTCCAGTTCTAGGAAGTATTGAGATGGTGCAAAACCCTTTCTCTTGTTTTTTAAAGCAAATATATAAGAGCTCACGTATACTTATTGGTTTTTATAATAACTAGTATAGACCCATCTTAACTCGGTTCTAAAATTGGTGGTGCAAACCCTTCCTCCTTAATTCTTTTTAAAGCAAAATATTAGAGCCCACATATACAATTTTCATTTTACTTAATTTTTTTTTATTATCTAAAAGAGGTGTCCTTGTCAACTCCACGTTGAATTTAAGCAAAAAAACACACATCAACTTAATAACCTTTTGGATGTTTTTCTATGATTTTTTGTTTGATTTTGCCCCAAATCCGGTGAAGAATGATTGGATCTAAAGATTTAAATTGGTTAAGTTTGTATAATCCTAGTGTTCTAAGGATTTTTAACAAGCTAAATCCATTTGTACATTCAAAATAAAATTTAAAATAACAAAAATGAGATTTTATCTAAATTTAAATTAGAAAATTCCAACCAAACACACCAAAAATAGAAGATTTAGTCAATACCATATTTTTTATTGGATAAAAATTATGTTGAAGTAAGAATTCCGGGCTACCATATTAGAAACTTTGTTATAAAACTTTATCCAATAATTTTAGCCACTTTACTTTAATGTTGAAAACTTTACCCCGTGGTTTTGGCCATTTTAAAACTTTAAGATGCATTTGACAAACCTTATATTCCTTATGAAAAGTTGATTTCGACACTTTGATTTATTTAATTAAACATGCAAACACATACAAAGCCTTTTTTTAAGATAATTCCATGGATAGGATCAACTTGTTTTATGTTTCGACTTGTTTTAAATGTCGCAACCTTTTTAAAACAACTCCATTTAATTATAATCAGCTTTTCAAAAGATATAAACGAATATAAGTTTTGCCTATAAAAAACAGAAAATAAGGAAAGACGCCAACGTACTCCAAAGTGATAAACTCCATTTTCGAAGAGGAAAGAAAGAAATAATGAAATAATGGATAAGTGCAAAATTAAAAATAAATTTGTATATATTTAGATATGATTTTCCTTTGTAAAGAATTGAAATTATAGTGAGGTAATAATCTTTATATAAAGATTAAGGTTAAAGTAGTATAGGTTGGTTTTTTTTCATATTATTTATGTTGAAATTTTTTTTATTGATAGGGAGTAAAATTAATAAGTGTTTATAATTGATTAAGAGTTTATATTTTTAAATATAAAGAAATAAGTAAAAAGAATATAAAGAAATAAGTCAAGAGCTCAAGATTCATAAACATGTCACAAGAGTGAAAAGTTAATAATAACTATCATTATTATCAATTGACAACTAAATTATTAATTGATTTTACCACTTTTCAAAATAAAATAAACTCTCCCTTCTAAATATCCTATTAAATATATAATTTAAAATGATTAATGTGATTCCAAATATTAATGTTTTGTAACAACAAATAATACATTTGATTTTTGGTAAGAAAACAAAATATTAGATCTTTTAAAAGGTAAAAATAAATTAAATAATTAAAAATATTATCACATGAAACAAGATGTTGAATTTAAAGCGTAAAACCTAGCACCGGGCCTTGGCAAATCTGAGCAGGTGCAAGCTGGGGCAGGTTCACAGTTACTAACTAACCATCAAGGGGTGAGTCCTTATGACCCATGCGACCATAGCTAGCATAAGCAGCGACTCTCGTTCCACAAGACAATGTTCAAAGGCCAAATGGCGGGTCATTGAAATAACCGTTGGAACAAACATTAACCGTGTGTGCGCGCCCATACACTATAGATGTGGGTTATATGTTATATAACGCGCAACCAAGGGCTGGGGCTAAACATCGGCCCGGTCGCGGCCCAAACTACCCACTTATTCAAACTTATATACATTCCTTGCCATATATATAATAGAAGTAACAAATGGTGGCACATAGGTTCAAACTCTTTGCAAAGTTTCCCACAGGAGATGCGGGTGAAATCCGATAACGACATAAGTTTAAACCAAATAGCTGGAGGGACATGTGGCAGCCATTAAGCCCGGAGCCACTGATAATACCGTCGTTATGTTATTTATAAACATGCCAAAGTCACGCCAACTATCGAATGCACATTTTCAGTATTATTATGGCCTTCCATGTGTATGCGGCGATCCGATGCAGTTATGCACCGGTTAATACGATCGACAACCCCTTTTTTGTCGGTTGTAGAATTTGAGCAGTATGATATCTCTAGCTCTGACGTCTGTTTGAACCTAATGAGTTGCGTTGGGTTCATAGCGACGAGGTCTATGCTCTCGTTAGATTTGAAGCGATTGAGCACTTTGAATTTTTGAGCAAAATTTGATCCCGATCATAATGGCAGCAAGGAACCAGGAGACATTCTCATGCTCCAAGAGACAAAAAATGAAGGGGAAGCCCTTCTAGAGATCAACAAAAATAAATGGCAGAAGAACACAGGAAAAACAATAAGCACAAGGGGCTCCTCTGGAGGAATAACAACCTTGTGGAAGGAAGATCAATTCAGGCTCGTCAACTCCTACAACACTCAACACTGGATCTTTACAGAGCTGAAGCACATAGAAAGTAAGTTAACCATTGCATTATTCAACTTATATGTACCGATATTGTATTCTGAAAAGAAATAATGTTGGAAAACTTTAAATGAGTTTCTAGAGGTGAACTCCCCAAACAATATAATCATTGTTGAAGACCTTAACCTAGTGATGAATGAAAAAGAAAAGAGAGGAGGTAGGAACAGAAAGGATCAAATGATCTATGTAGTAGAGGACATGATACAACAATGGGACCTAATGGACTTTAAAGCTAGAAAAGGGCTTTACACCTGGACCAATAATAGGAAATAGGAAGATCACATATCCGCCAGATTGGACGGAGTTCTTGGTACAAATCTCTTTGTTGTTGGAAAGGAAGCTTATCTCCACAACCATTCTCCCCAAGCTTACATCGGACCATAAACCCATCCTGCTATTACTAGAGGAGGAAGAGAAACTGGGGCCAATCCCCAGATTGATCCACTATGGAAAGGAAAGAGCGGATTTGCAGAGACGGTCCGACTAGCATGGTCCACCTCGGTCACGAGCTCTCCCAACTATGTATAGGAGCCAAAATTAAAAAATAACCAAAAAGGCCCTCAAGGAATGGATCAAACTCCCAACAAACACTCCCAATAACCAAAGAAAGAAGTCAGTGCAGCAACTGGAAAATCTGCAGAGCGAAATGGAGATAATAGATATAACTAAAATAGAATTGGAAATGGAGCAAGCAGCCCAATGTAACACATTCCGCTCCTTCAGAAATGAAGAAGAATATTGGAGATTAAAGTCCTGTAGTCTTTGGCGGAATGCTAGAGATAGAAATACAACCTACTTCCACCGACAATGTAGAGATCGACTCTCCAAGAATCATATCACAGAGATCACAACCAATGATGGGAGGCTTTGCAAAGGAATAGATCAATTAAAAGTTGTTGCCACCTTACATTTCCACCAACTCTACAACAAAGGGGCGTGATGATAATGAAGAAGGCAATAAATAATTTCTCAAGAACATTCCGGCACTTGTCACTAAAGAGGACAACACAACATTATTGAAGCCAACCAATGAAGAAGAAATATGTTGTGTTTTATACCCATTATTATAGTTCTTTGCATTTCAATAGATAAAAGAGCATATGGGAACAAGATCGAGAAATACACATTCACAAGAGACACAACATTTATCACAGGGGAAACCCTCTAGGGGAGAAAACCAGGCAAGCTTCCTTATCATAAATAACTTATACAATGTTCGAGATATCAAACCAATCGGATAGTCCTCTCCAAGAGATGCGTACTCTTCTCCCCTCTCTCAGGCGGTAATTTCAGCTTGCCCTCGTGGAATGAGAGCAAATGGTTGTGTGTTTGAAGTGGTAGCCTCTTATTTATATCGATTGCGTGTGAAGGTCTGGCAGCAGGGCGACCTCTCCTCACGGGTGGGTGTCCACCTTTAATTAATTATGGGTCTTCCATTATAGCTGTTGGGGCCAACTTCTTATTACGAACTTTGTGGTGTCCTATGACCAATTCGCAAAAGTGGATTTGGTCATATACAATTACCAACATGATTAATCCTCAAGTAGAGTTAATCCAATAACAATAATAATAATAATAATGTTGTTTTTTTTTTTTATTTTTTATTAAAAAATTTGTAGAAAATAATAATAGAATATATTGAGTTACATTATTTCAACCTCCCCTTAATAACAGAAGGGTATTCATCGACATCGGTGGAGAGGTGCATCATCAGGTGGCATCGGAGGGCAGTGTCGTCCAATATCATCTTGAAACATTGTCTATCACATTTACGAGTCATCGGAAGTTTCTTCATCGACAGCATCATCATTCAAAGAATGTTATCATTATCTGCATCAAATATGTATCGATAAAATGATACCTCATCACGGTGATGGGCGGCATCCTGATGCTACACTAGCTCAATGTCACATCGGTTAAGTTGGTAGCTCAATGTAAGTCACACATCTTGCTTCGATCTAACAACTAGGTCGAAGCAAAGTGAAAATATCATCATCTCTCTTTACATTTAACAACTAGGAATTGAAGCGAGGAATCATAAGTCATGCTTCCGATCTAACAACTAGAATTGAGAAGCATGACTCAATGCTTGATTATGTCTAACAACAAGGTCGAAGCAAGAGACACATCAACATCTCTCTTTAAGTCTAACAGCGAGATTAGGAAGAGGGAATCACAGCGATCATGCTTCGTCTAACAACTAGGTCGAAGCATGAGCTCATCTTGCTTTATGTCTAATAGCGAGATTAGAAGCAAGGAACACATCAACATCACAAGCTTTAAAAGTACAACAACGAGGTCAAAGCGAGGAATCACAACGATCATGCTACGTCTAACAACTAGGTGAAGCATGACTCATCTTGATTCACGTCTAACAACGAGGGTTAGAAGCAAGGAATCATTAGCGTTATGCTTTACGTCTAACAACTAGATTGAAGCATAACTCATCTTGCTTTCACGTCTAACAACAAGATCGAGAAGCAAGGATCACCACGGCGTCATGCTTTACATCTACA
Source organism: Picea sitchensis (assembly GCA_010110895.2). NCBI lineage: Eukaryota > Viridiplantae > Streptophyta > Pinopsida > Pinales > Pinaceae > Picea > Picea sitchensis. The sequence goes on from SNQJ01S0196296.1 coordinate 10,280, forward strand.
GTGAGGTCAGAAGCGAGCTCATCTTGCTTTCGTCCTAACGGTGGTCGAAGCAAAAGGATCATCATGGCGTCATGCTTACGTCTAACAATGAGGTCAAAGCATGACATCATCCTCTTGTTCACGATCTAGCAATTCGAAGCATGACTCATCTTACTTCGATCTATGGCCGGTCGAGAAGCAAAGGGTTTATATACTCCTGCGGTCCTTTAGGATAATACCAAGCTTATCTCGAAAGTGTTCAAAACTTTACGAGAGATAGAGGCTTTGTCAACACATTAGCAACTTGTTCATACATGCTAATGTGTTGAACTTCAAAGGCTCCTCTACGCGCCATGTCGCGGATGAAATGATAGTGGATCTATGTATTGCCCGATACGTCATGGAACGATTCTCTGTCATTTTAATGCGACTTTGATTGTCACATAGAATCGTGGTTGCTCTCATCTCCAAATCAAATGGAGTGCAGCCGGTAACTTTGAAGCCATATAGCTTTACCTTCTAGCGGAGACATGCGGCAATGTACTCTTCTTCAGCTGTGTTGAGCAATCTTGGATTGCTTCCTATACGCCCGCGGATCATAGTTGATCAAAAGCGAAACAACATCCGAGGAAGTGTTTTTTACGTGACCAACACTTCACCTTAATCGCATTAGTGTATCCATTTAGTGTGAAATTATGATCTCCATAATAGTTGAGACCATAGTCCATTGTACCTTTAGATTTACCTCATCACATGTTTTAAGGCCACTAAATGAACACATGGGCTCTACCGGGGAAACTAACTCAAGGTGTTCAGCATAAAAGCCGGATATACTGATGCAGTGTTCCATTCGGTGCATCAGCGATCCAATAATGCTGTCGTACCAAAGTGGCATCTATCAAGTGCATTGAAGTAATAGATAGCGGCTTCCAGCTTTGCTTCCATGGGAGTATTCATGGACTTGCATTTTAGCATGTCAAATCTCTCTTTTAAAGATTTAGGCCAGTGTACTTGCTTCCACGGTTAAGGAAGGTCTTCCAGAACTTTGCCATACCTCAAGTTACAATAAGTAATGCATTAGGCCAAAGGTCTTTCATTTCAATTCTGCTGACAAGTCTCCATTTACATTCAACGATGAGCTTTTCTTTACTCGGAGTTAAGAATAAGTCATCACATGCGATAATATTGGCGGTTCATTCTCCATGATCTTGAAGTAGAGTTTGAATGCGCTTTTACTCTTGGTAAAAGCCCAAGCTTCCAATCAAGAAGCTGTCTATGGCCATACCAAGCTACGGGAGATTGCTTCCAATCCATATAAGACTTTCTTCAATCATTAAACAGACAAGAGACTTCCTATCTTCAACCTCAAATCCTTGGGGTTTGCTCTATATACACTTCCTCTTCAATGACACCATTGAAAGGCATCTTCACATCCATGCGAGGTGCGGCTTCCATTTCATCTTAGCGTAAAGAGCTATAATGGTTCTAATCAAGTGTATCTGGCCACATGGTGAATGTCTCTTCAGAGTCGATTCCTTCCTTTTGGGAAAATCCATGAGCGACAAATCTTGTTTTATAATTCTCAATACTTCCATCGACAACATGTTTTATCTTGAGAAGAGCCATTTTGATGATACCACATCCTTACTTTTTTTTGGTCTGGGAACTATTTTTCCATACATCATTCTTTATTATGGATTGGTATTCCTTTGTCATGGCATCTTCCCATTCCTTCTTAGGATAGCTCTTCAAAACATGTGGGTTTCCCTCATCAAGTAGATTGCATCAAAGCCGTGTAATAGCGGAGAATGGCTTTGGTCTCTTCCACCCCTGTCTTGTGGTTCCTTCTGGAACACCATGCCTCTCTCCATCTTGAATAAGCACCCTAGCCCAAACAGGCTTTCTTTATGGGAGAAGATCATTTGAGGAGGTTCTTGAACTTACGTTATATCATGATCTTGGGGAGTCTCCTCATCGGGGGAATCTATGACTTCCCTCAGTTCACAGGCTATGGGAACTTCCCTCGTGGATTCTGTAGTCCTGGGATTCACGGGTTCCTCTTCATATACTTATTCAAGCTAGCATCTTCTTGATTTCTTAAGTGTTGCTTCTTCATCAATGGTTACATCTTTTTTGATCTCAGTATGATGGTATCCTGGTATGTATATTATTAATGCCTTAGAGACCTCACAGTATTCATCAAATATTCCCTTCTTTCTAAGGGTTTTCCAACTTGTTTATTTTCTCTTTGGGTATACGAATAAACAACTGGACAACCAAATATTTTGAGATGGCTTACCCTCGTGCTATATTTCCGATGAACATCTCTTAGGGTCTTGAACCCAAGTGCGGTATGGGGCAATGATTATGCACATAAAGAGCTATCATTGTTGCTTCTACCCATAAGCACATACGGAAGATCTTGATCTTCCGCGACTTCAACATGGTTATGTTCTTGGAACAACTACACTATTTTGTTGTTGGAGATCTTGATCTAACATCTTCTGAAAGTTCACAGGCTCTTTTGGGGTATATTTTCCTCCATTATGCACGACATGAGTATCTTAATCTTCCCTTCTGAAGGGTTCTCTTATCAAAGGCTTTGAATTTCTAGCCAGTCTTGTTGAACACTTCAAATATATCAGGTCTTTATGAGAATAGTATTGTGATGATACGCAGGTATACATGCAGTAATGGAGGAGGATGATGTGTTAGACCCACATACATGCGAATAGATGAGTTCTAGGACTCCCATACGCCTTGTTGTCCGCCAGCGGGTTCTTTGATGTTCTTCCCTTGCGCCACATCCGCCATCGCCTTCATGATCCTGCTAGGTTCGGTAAACACGACAACTTTGCATATGTATGGTGGCCTTGTGGTTGATGTGAGCTAATCTTCACAAGTTCACATAGGATTTAACTAATATAGCGTGGGTCATGGCTGACTTAATTGACCCACCTTCTTCTTTCAACGATGATTGCTTCATTTATGATCTCTCTCCTTTATCACGTTTCATGCAACTAACTTTGCTATAGCTTCCTCATGTGATGACCTAAGAGCAAGGGTCAACAAAACAACAAAAACAAAGAATAATATCCTTCTTGATAATACAAAACAATAGCATGAACAATCATCACATTAGCTCCTTTAAAGCTATCACTCATAATTTAGCAAAGATTAATGGTAAGGAATACAATATGAAATCGGGTCAACACTCTCTTAGTGTTGTGACCAAGCATTCTTCCATGGCGATTTGAAACTAACACGTAGGGTTTCTCCTATAGGAGGTGTTAGTCATATCAAAAAAAAAAGTATTCTCACATGTTATCAAGTATAATACTTTGTGACGATTGATATCTCAACTAAAGTTATTAGCTTGTCATGTGTACCTTTGAATCTTGATTAATCCAAACCTGGACCCTTGTCCTTAGGTAGGGTGCTTTCTTTTCTTCGGGTCTCCTTTTCTTCCAAGTGACAAGTGCTTTCTTCAACACATGCATTTGTACTAAGACAATATGATATCTTAACAAAAGGTTAGGTTAGGGGTAAGCTTATGATCAACACAATCCTTCTAATGATTTGATCATAGCTTCAACATGCAACTGATCAAGATAATTTGCTAACAAATAGATGCATGTAAGAGTAATCACATCTAGGTTGCATCATTCCTCTAAACGTGTTCGATCTTGAGATCCTTCCGGATCTATGTGAAAAGATCCCCTTCTCATAAATACTCTTTAGGGTTTAACCATTAACCATATGTGAGTACATACCTCGAGATAGCATTTGTAGGTGGTGGCTCCATCTGGTAGCATGGTAATCATTACCAAAAGCTTCAAGGGTGATTGCAACTGGTACTGTAACTGGTACTGCAACTGCGGTTGGTTTTGAGACTGCAACTGTAACCGCAACTTAGGGTTTTATGGGGAAACCCTAATTTTTCAAACTTCAAATTTTGAAATTCTAATCGAGGGGATAGGTGCGTTGAGCTGAGTTAGTGAATGCTGATCAGTTCGAAAATCCAACTTTTACTCCTTCAAATATGATCTGAAATTTATGAATTTGGTGCTTGGTTTTACGGTGCCGGGTGCCACGGTACTCTGGTTTCTGGTTTGGTACTTTGTGAAACTAGGGTTTCACTTTCCGAGGAATCCCAACAACAGCGAAAGGTGCGCTCTAAGTTCCAAAACGATCCTTGGGGGAGGCCCTTGACTTTCTAGGAGGTTAGGAGATGAAAATACTCACTTTTTTAAAACCCTAATTTTTGGGTACTTGTTAACGGTGACGTTTTCTCTGCAAATTGTGCTTCCTTGGGGTTGGATCGATACCATGTTAATGTTTATGCCATTATTATAGTTCTTTGCATTTCAATAGATAAGAGCATAATAAGAACAAGATCGAGAAATACACATTCACAGAGACACAACATTTATCTAGAAATCCCCTCTAGGGGAAAGCCGGCAAAACTTCCTTATCATAAATAACTTATACAATGTTCAGAGATAACTCAAACCAATCCGGATGAGTCCTCTCAGTCACCACTCTTCTCCCTCTCTCCAATTGGTCATGGCCGACCTCTAACTGCAGGTGGGTAAACCCACCTTTAATTAATTAGACCTTCAAGTATTATAGCTTTGTTAGGGTGAGCTTCTCTGTAGCACACTTTGTAATTGTCCAATGACCAATCCGGTAAAGAATTAGTTTGGTCCATATACAATTACCAACATGAGGATAATCCTCAATGGGGATTAATCAATAACAATAATAATAATAATGAAGCATGATTAATCCTCAGTTTAATCCAATAACAAAATAATAATAAGAATGCTCTTAGGAGTTACATTATTTCAACACAAATCCAACAAAATCATCGGTCCATGGACCACGAGCAAAACCCAGGGGCGAGATGGGTTCACCATTCATTTTACAAGATATCTTTGGGATATCCATCGAGCCGGATCTTACTAGAATGAAAGGATTCCTCTGAGAAGAAAATTGGTGGTAGTACCAATTCAGCCTTCCTTGCATTAATCCGAAAAATAAATCCAGTCTCCTTTTGAGTTCGGGCCAATCTCCTTATGTAGCATACTCTTACAAGATAATTGCAAGCTCCTTGCAAAATGGGAATAAATCCTTTGTTGTGCAACTCATCTCAGACTACGCAAAGGGCTTCATCAAAGGGAGACTTATTTTGGACAATGTAATCCAAATCCGAGGAAGCCATGCATTCTAGTAACCTCAGAAAAGAGAAAGGCTTGTTGATCAAGTTAGACATGGCCAACACCTTGATAGAGTAAAGCTATCCTTTCTATATCAAGTTCTCCTCTCCTTGGTTGGAGAGCAAGAGTTTGTAGAGGGTGATTAAAACAATTACCAACATGATTAATCCTCAATGGGGATTAATCCAATAACAATAATAATAATAATGACATGATTAATCCTCAATGGGGATTTAATCCAATAACAAAATAATAATAAGAATGCTCTTCGCAGTTACATTATTTCAACAAAATCAACAAAATCATCTGGTCCATGGACCCTGACAAAGCCCCAGGGCCAGATGGGTTCACCATTCATTTTTACAAGATATGCTGGGATATCATCAAACCAGATCTTACTAGAATGAGAAAAGGATTCCTACAGAAAGAAAAATTGAGTGGTAGTACCAATTCAACCTTCCTTGCATTAATCCCGAAAGAAACAAATCCCGTCTCCTTTGATAGGTTCAGGCCAATCTCCTTATGTAACGCCTCTTACAAGATAATTGCAAAGCTCCTTGCAAATAGAATAAATCCTTTGTTGTGCAAACTCATCTCAGACTCGCAAGGAGGCTTCATCAAAGGGAGACACATTTTGGACAATGTAATCCAAGTCCAGGAAGCCATGCATTCTAGTAACCTCAGAAAAGAGAAAGGCATGTTGATCAAGTTAGACATGGCCAACACCTTCGATAGAGTAAAGCTATCCTTTCTATATCAAGTTCTCCTCTCCTTCGGATTTGAGCAAGAGTTTGTAAATTTGATTAAATCCTGCACCGACAGCCCTTGGATAGCCCCTTTGGTAAACGGGAGGCCAACTGACTTTTTCAAAACCTTGAGAGGGTTGAGGCAGGGATGCCCCCTCTCTCCATTTCTATACATTTTAATGGCGGACTCACTCAGCAGAAAACTGGAGCAGGATAGGATAGCAGGAGATGCCCCAGGATTGAGAATAACGAAGGATCTTAAACCATTAAATCACGCTATGTTTGCGGACGATTCCCTCATGCTGAGAGGAGCTTCAAACAGACTAGCCTCTGCATTTAAGGACACTCGTCAAGCTTATTGCAAAGCATCTGGAGCACTGATAAGTGAAAGGAAAAGCGTTGTCTATCGCTGGAATGTAGAAGAGGATGAAACTCAAAAAATAGCTCGCAATCTGGGGTTCAATGGACATTCAAAATGGGATAGGATCAATTATCTCGGGCTGCCATTAACACTGGGCACAAACAAAGTCAATCTGTGGGAAGGAGTAATAACCAAAATCAAAGGCCCCCAGATGGGGTGCCATGTCGCAAAGTCGAGACACGCGGGCAAATCCCGGGTTGTGCCATTAATATAACCCACTGGCGACCATCCCTTTAGCATTAAAATGGGAACGAGCTCGTGCAGGTTTAACCAGAGGACAAGGCCCTTCGCGCAAGTGAACAAGACGACACACCAGCGCACTAGGAGTCCAACCTTAATGGCCAAGGCAGTCACCGTCATTCTCATCCTTATCAACCTCCTCGACAGCAATGAGAGGTATTCGAATTTCACAGAGTCGAACGCAACGCCACTGGAGTTCTGGAGCAGGGTTATCCTTCCGCTGGGAACTTCGAACATCTCCAGGTTCCTCAACATGCCCAGGGCACGAGGAAAGCCTCGTAGGGGCGCAGCTTGGTACTCATTTGAATCACGTAGGCAGAGGCAGAAGAAGTTCGAGAAGGCATTGACCTTGGCGTCCTCGCGGAGAAACATGAAGTCCGGGAGACCTCGAACACCTCCCATGGCGTAAGTGGAAGAGATTACCCTGGACGAGGCCATGCAAAGTCATCTTGAGCACCCTCTTTTCACAGTCCCGGACAATTGGAATCCTCACACTGATTTTGGCAATGAAGACAAGATTCCGGCTCCAGGAATACC
>SNQJ01S0196298.1:0-17600 GCA_010110895.2 Picea sitchensis
TTGATGAGTTTATGAATTTTGATTTTGCTTTCTCCCTTTCTTCTTCCAACATGAGGAGGGTATCAATTCTTTGTTGTATAACTAATGAGGGTTGTCCTCTAGAATCCCGAGCAAGATGAAGAGATGGAAGATATAGCCCGTTCAGGAGAATGGATTCATGTCTGTATACTAGAAAGTATGGGTAATTTCCTATGGCTTCCTTGGGTGTTACTCTATCGTCCCATAAGGCGTTATGGAGTGAACTGTGCCAATTCCTCTAGTTGCCTGCAACTGTTTTCTTTAATATCCTCACTAGGTTCTTATTGGTTGATTCTGCCACTTCGTTCCCCTGTGGATAATAGTTTGCAGAGTATCAGATTATGATTCATTTGTCTAGAGTAAACTCTGTTAATAAGGTGGAAGAAAAGTAAGCTCCATTATCAAAGATAAGGACAGAAAGCATCTCGAAGCTAGTAATAAATTGTTTCTCTATGAATTGGATCACCACCTTTTCATTCACATGAGTCAGAGGGAAGGCCTCTGGCCATTTCATGAAATAGTTTGTCGCAGTCAGTATGTATCTATGTTGTTTTGAGGAAATCGATGTAATTTATCCTATGATATCTAACCCCCATTACTCAAATGGCCTAGAAACGGCCACAAGTTGGAGTGGGGCAACTTCTCTCTTTTCCATCCCTGCGCTTATTTGGCAAGTTTTACAGTTTCTAGCGTATGTGTGAGCATCCTTGAACAGAGTAGGCCAATAATAGCCAGCTCTTAGTATTTTGTGAGCAGTGGTGTTTCCCGTGAAATGTCCACCTAAGGGACCTTTGTTTGCATCTTCACGTTCGAGACATCTTAAAAGTACCCCATCATAATTAACATGGAAGAGCACTGAGTTGATGAGGCGATATTGTGTTGATTTTAACCTGAGGGTCTCCTTTCCCTAGGATTTAGGTTTTCTGGGCAAGTCCCATGATGCAGGAGATAAGTCAGTTTCTCATACCAAGAATCTTTCTCTGGGGAGATGTATGAAGCCTCACCACACCATAATGCTAGTTCATTCTCCCATCCGAGGTCTTCATTTACTTGGTCATAGGCTTCAGCTGTTAGTTTTCATAATCCTTGTCCCTTAACCAATTTAGCAGGTTTTATATCTAGATCAAATTCTTGGACTACTGCCATCTAGTTTCCTCTTCTTTCTGCCATCTCCTGTTGAGTGAATAGGGATTGGACTGCAAGGTGAGGCACGTTGACTTTGGTATGGTTCTTAAGGATGTAAGATATAAAGTGTTTCACTGCCTTGTACACCGCATAAGCATGTTTCTCTATAGCAGGGTAATTCAGTTTGACCCCTTGGAGATTAGTGCTCATAAAGGAGATCGGAGCCTCATTGTTGTCATCATCCTTCTGAATCAATATTGCGGCTAACAATTGGTCAGAATCAAAAGTGTAGAGGAAGAAATATTTGCCAAAGTCGGGGCTTCGCAATATTAGGGCTTGAGATATTGAGGCCTTAATATTGTTGAAGGCATTTTTTCGTTCATCGTCCCACTTAAATTCAGCATCTTTGTGGATCATTTTTTGTAAGGGTTTGATAGTTTCAGCGAAATCAAGGGTGAACTTTCTTACAAAATTGATTTTCCCAAAGAAAGATTACATAGACATTTTGTTGTGGGGTAATGGAAGCTAAGATATATCCCTAATATGTTCTAGGTCTATGCGAATTTCTGCTTGAGATACAATATTCCCTAACAATTTACCTTCTTCGACACCAAAAATAGTTTTCTTATGGTTTAAGGATATACAATATTTCCTACACCTTTCGAAAATTTGGGTTAAGTGTTGGATGTGATCTTCTCTATTCTTTGAATACATGGTCACGTCATCCAAATAGACTACTACACACTTGTTGATTAGTCCTCGAAATTCTATGTCCATGGCCCTCTGGAAGGTTGCCCCTGCATTGATCAACCCAAAGGGAATGGGTTTATAATCAAAGGTTCCCCACTTGGTTCAGAAGGTAGTCTTCAAATAGTCTTCCTCTGAAACTAGAACTTGGTTGTAGCCTGAAAAATCATCTAGCAGGGAGAAAATATCAGAGATAGACAMGATCTACAAGAGTTTCTCCATTGGTGGAACTGGGTAATTGTCCTTTTCTGAAGCTCTATTGAGGTTTCYGAAATCTACACATAGGTGGATCTCCCCATATTTTTTCCTCACAAGAACCAAATTTTCTACCCATGCAGAGTGTCGAACCTGGAAGATAATATTGTCATCTATTAGTTTATTTAACTCCTGACGCATGAGAGGCTCTAGGRATGGGTGGTACTTCCGKAKCTTATGTTGGAAACGTTTCACTTTGGGCTTTAACGAGATTGTGTGTTGAATGATACGAGTGTCATAAGTTTTCATATCTCGGTAGGACCATGCAAAGACATCTTGATATTTCTTGAAAAAATTGAGATAGGCCTTCCTTTCCTGTTTAGATATTGTCTTTCCTAGATTTATATTCTTGGGGTTTTTCGGGGTTCCTAGATTTATAGTTTCATGCATGGGATAGGAACTCCCCATCTTTGTGTTAGTTGACCCTTTGAATCTTTCTCTTAAGTCAAAAAGGTTTTCTAAATTAGCTACCCCTTTATGTATTGTGTGAGACCTTGGTTTGTCAGTCGGTTGATCTATATGAGGATCGGTTTCTGCTAATTGCTCCTAAAATACTTTGTTGTCAATGGCCAAGTCTTTAAAATTATCTTGATTGGTAAAAAAAATTATGATGTGTTCATCTCCTTCAAAGACCTTCCAATTAGAAATATTGTTGGGCATCGATGTTTTGTTGAGTAGCTCCATAGTGAATCGGGAGGCTTCGTAGTCTTCTAGAGGGGATAACCTTGAGGCAGAAGTGGCCAGAGAATCAGGGAGAGTGTTCTTTGTTCTGGGGATCGTTGTAATGTCAAACGCTTCAAAACATTCTATTAGTCTGTGCACTTCATGTTGGTAATTTCTCAGGTGGGGAGAGTTGAAATGTATAGTGTTCCTTACTTGTCTAACGATGATTTAAGAATCTTTGAAAACCTTCAATTCTTTAACGTTTAAGTCCATGGCTTTCCTTATCCCTTGTACTAGAGCTTCATACTCGGTGGTGATGTTTGTGCATTCAAATTCTATTCTAGAGGATAGGAAATTTTGTTTACCTTTTAGATCAATGAGGATGGACCCTACCCCTAAACCTTCTTTTGATTTAAATCCATCGAAGTATAAGGTCCAAACTTATGGGAAAAACCTATCAGCTTCCTCTTTCTTATCACTTTCCTCTTTTTCTCCTATATGTTCTGCGGTTTCTAACGCATGTTCCTGACAGAAGAGGGTTTCCTCCGTCGTCGTTGGCAAATTTTCTTGAAAACTTATTTCTGATTTTTGAGTAAGAGGGACATCATATGAGAGGGGGGAGAAATTCCCAAACTTGGAGTCATAGGAATAATTTCCTAGAACAGGGAAATCTGTCGATGAGGGTTCATTGGAGGTTTCTAGGTCGGTGACAGTATGTTTTAGATATCTTTCCCTATCGATTCTAATCATATTCATGTGTCCCTTTAATGGCAGCCAGAGGTGAGCCCAGTCTGTACTAAAGTATCCGTTTAACTTCTCGGACCAATCTCGACTCAGTAGCAATCCATAAGCTTCTGGGATATCTACTACAATGATGTCAATTACTTGAACAAAGTTTGGGTGAGTATCTATCATGATCATTACAACTTTGAGTTCCCCCATAACCTTCACTTGGGTTATGTCTAGTTGTATCACACATTTATCAATTTTGAGAGGGACTGTGTTTAATTTCTTACATATAGACAATGGCATAACATTAGAGGATGCTCCTGAGTCAACCAAAAATTTATGGAGGTTTTTGTTGAAGACTTCAAATTTCAAAAGGAACGGCGGGACAAAAGGTTTTCCCTTCTTATCTTTAGAGCAGGCTTTCACAGTTTCTTTATTTCTCAAATCTGTGGGAGTTGTATTTTCTCCTTGGTCAATGTCTGTTGTAGGATTTTTTACTGATTTCAATGCTTGTAACAGAAAGTCCTTTTACTGAGGGATTCTACACATGTCCATGACCGATATATATGCCTTTAACTTTTTAAAATCTTCTACTATGTTGTGGTCTAGCTTGGGTGATTCTTGTGTATGGATATTTATAGGTTTTCTTCGGGGGACAAAAGGTGCTTTCGGGTGATCGAGAGTTGGTTTTCGTCCCGAAGTTTGGGTCATAGTAAGGTCATTTGAGACAGTTTGACCCCTACTTCGTGTTTGCAAAAACCAAGACTTATGTGGGTGGATCTTGAACCTCAAATAGGTCATCGGAAGGCATTGGTAGGTAAGGGTCCCACATCAACATGGTTGTTTCTTCTGGTGAATCAACTTCTTCCTTATCAGCAATATTTATAACTGATCCGCTTTATTGTTCGGTTAGGGAAACCTCATCTAGAAATCGGTTGGCCATCAAATTCATGGCATGCACCCATTGTGGACAGTCTCTTTCATAGTGTTTTTCTTGGTGATAGGTACAGAAAGACTCAGATGCTACATTTCCCATATCGATGTTTAAGTTGGCTAGGGGGGTTCAATCACTTTGAACGGTGGATTTATTTTTAAAAAGGGTTTATAGGGCCTCTGGCCTTGGTTTCCTTCCCCTGCACTTATTTTCATGTTTATGATTTCGTTTGACAATTTCTTAACCATGCGTTGTAGGTCTTCTATGTCTCCACTCCCCTTTTTGGGAACTTGTTTTATTTGTTTCCCTGGGGGTCTAGTCAACAGGAGTTATCTTCTGGGAGGAGGTTGAACTTCCTTCTTAACTAGTGAGACCTGGACTTATTTACATCCCTTCATTTGAAATTCTATTGTTTTGGCTTCTTCCAAAATCTCAACTCAGGTCGTTTTAGCAGCCCTCTTCACAAACATGGAAATAGAAGTTGGGAGAGCATTAACATATAATTTGATTTGCAACTCCTGAGTGGGTTTAGCTTCGGGTTGAAATTTGTTTAGGATAGTGGTGAACCATTGATTAAAGTCTTTAACCTTCTGCTTTGAACTCATGGTGGTGGTGGTGAACAACTTGGCCATCAAAGCTCCTGTAGTGGTTTCTTCTGCAAATTTATCTAGAAAATCCTTTTGAAACTTCGTCCAACTAGTTATGGATCCTACAGGTAAATTAAAATACCATGTGGAGGTCGAATTCTCAAAATTATAGGGGAAAATACTGCATACTACATCTTCATGTTGTACATTCATCATTATGATAGCTAGTATGATCTTTTTGATATCGTCTTCCGGCAATCCTGAGGTTTCATGGTCAACTTTAGGGAGTAACTTTTATGGATGTCGGGGAAGGTTATGCATTCGTCCAAGGATGGCCAGAGCATCTCTGGCCAACCAAGGTTGATTATTCTGAGGTGGGTTTCCCCTTTCTTCATTATGATCATTTTTATCGTCCATGTCACTCGATCTCGAAACCGAGCATTCTGATTTAAACCCTTCCTCATCGGAAAAATTATCGGGCTCAGAGCAGTTGTCGGCTGGTGTTTCAGGGATTAGATTAAGAGGATGTTCAATTTCGGTGAGGGAGAAATCCATCAAGTCTTCTAATGTGTGCACAAAAACTTGGTCTGGGGTATCGACCACTGGTCTGCTTACTTGTTTTCTACGAGGAAGTAACGGAGCTAAGGGAAGTGCTTTGATATGTCGGGTGTAAGCTCTTGTGATTCTTCTGAACTGGTTCAACTCCTCGTGAGGAAGAGCGTAAGGTATCTCAAGGAATAGATGTTCTTCCTCTTGCTAGGTTCAGTGACTCGTTTCAGGAGTACTCAGTGTGTGTGGGTTGTCTTGAGAATGACTAACCATGCATGTGGGTTGTTTTGAATCTACAGGCTGTGTGAAAAATTCTGTAAAAAATATTGTCAGCCATTCATTCTTCAGGCCCTCCTTCTAGCACCATTTCTGTTGAGGGGTCCTAAATCCCTTTAACTCAATAGTAGAAACCAAACCCGCCACCGAGGCTCAATTAGACTCTGCAGCATTTAATGGTGGAATGGTTCTCCAGATATTGTGATCCGACTAATTAATCGATGGGCTTTATGTAGTGATTGACAGGATGTCTTCTTGTGAAATCTCCTCCTTCAGTTCAAACGCTCTCTTTTTGTATTTTCTCTTATCAATGGTACCGATACAAGATAAATGTTGGTATAAAATAGTTGGGTAACAAAGGGAGAAGGACTTAACTACTGAAGAAGGTTGATCTTAGGATAACCCTCCTTCTCAAGCATGAAGAAAATGACTCTTACACCTACAACAAGCCTAGTACTAATACATTAACCTACTGGTGTTCCAATTATTGATTGAGATACAATTATCAGAAGAAAACATACATGCAATAAACGATAGCAAGAAAAATAGTTTCCTTAACTCTAATCATCAATCACATATTAACACAACAATTTACTCTTCATCATTAGAGATAAGAACTTATAAAAATATTGAATTAGATAAATTATCAATAGATTCAGAGGATCTTACTCATTACAACATCCATTCATGTGTGCAACAGGCCTCGTCTTTTACCAATGTCGATGGAGATCAGCGCTCAGCGATATCTTCATGCGATAAACTTAACTCAAACCAACTTCCTTATGTCGATGCTGATGGAGATCGATGCTCGACAACCATGGTCTTCTAAGTGGTTCCATTTTCTTCTTTGAATTCCTTCTAATGTTGAATTTGAGCGCATCAGGTGAAGTTTTTGGCTGTCGATTCTTTATTTAGGTGTTAAGGTATTTTTAGTTATGGGGTTTCACAAGTTCAAACAAACCGGAATGGGTGATGAGATTCATGAGAACAAGCAGAGACAAAACATTTCTCAAAATGAAGTCAAATCAGACAGTGCAGAAGATCAAGTGGTACCCAAAAAGTAAAGAGTTTGATAAAGGCTTTTTAGGGTGTGTTGAGTGCTCAACGGGGTACAATTAGACGGGAGGATTGTTGCCCAAAGTGATCACCCACTTGTCCTAACTCCTCCCTACGATCATTTAATGACCATTTGGATGCTTCCCTCATCATTACACCTCATGACTACATTCAATTTGATGATATTCTACCCGACGATTTCGTTCCTCCGTGTTGATGTTATTCCTCACATCCTCCCCTAGATTTTTGGGCTCTAGTCGAATTCATTGCTAGTCATGGAAACTTACGACCTATATGCGGGAACCTTACTTGAATGTCCTAGAGCTTTGCATGCCTTTGGGTTTTATTGGACCCCTCCCTGACCAAACTTTTGGCTCCTCACTCTGCCAGCTTCCAACTCTCTGCAACTTGCTCTAATTCCATCCCTCTTTGACCTCACTGCTTCTCTATGCCATACCTTCCTCTCCATCTCTCCCTACTAACAGTCGGCATGGCATGTGGAGGCTCTCGTCGTCGTTGATGAGGCAGGTGTAACAGGGTACCAACCTCCTAGGTCTCTTCGGAGGCAGAATATTATGTTGTCAATTATTAGGTCCACACTCCTCTTGAGATATAGGTTGAAATCGATCTTGTAGAGGAGAATGTGAGAGTCCTCGGGCATTTCATATCTGATGAGGAGGTTAATGAGAATATTCTCTCTTGGATTCCTGACCTTCGTTCTTCATGAGCCAGGGACACGAAGTACTATATAACTGTCGACCTTTACTGGCACATGAAGACGCTCATGGGCAGGGTGTTGATTGAAATAAATGAATACCATCAAGAGGTTCTACTTCAGCTCGATGACGTGTAGCTCCAAATCAATCTCGTGGACCACAAGATCAACATGTTTGTTGAGAAGATCGTTGGTCTAAACTTCTCCTACCTGGACTACACTCAACCCCAGGTTCATGTAACAGATGACCATCCTCCCTTAGTTTGAATTCAATCACGATACTTTTTTTTACTTGTTTTGTCTTTAGTTTTTGAGGTATGGGTACTATAGCCCCACCTCAATCTAGTAATCAATATGTTAGGAAAATACCTCTCAGATTTATCTATGATGGTTTTATTTTTTGGCATCTCATGGTCTATAGCTTCAAGTTAAATTGGTTTCGTAAGATAGTTGATCTTGATAAAGTGTTTTTTTGTTGTTGATCTTCTCAAAGAAATGAATACCATCAAGAGGTTCTACTTCAGCTCGATGACGTGTAGCTCCAAATCAATCTCGTGGACCACAAGATCAACATGTTTGTTGAGAATATCGTTGTTCTAAACTTCTCCTACCTAGACTACACTCAACCCCGGGTTCATGTAACAGATGACCATCCTCCCTTAGTTTGAATTCAGTCACGATACTTGTGTTTACTTGTTTTGTCTTTAGTTTTTGAGGTATGGGTACTATATCCCCACCTCAATATAGTAATCAATATGTTAGGAAAATACCTCTCAGATTTATCTATGATGGTTTTATTTTTTGGCATCTCATGGTCTATAGCTTCAAGTTAAATTGGTTTCGTAAGATAGTTGATCTTGATAAAGTGTTTTTTTGTTGTTGGTCTGGTTTCCCTAGTGGTGTACAATCTTTTGTGGATAGCTCTCTCTCTCTCTCTCTCTCTCTCTCTCTCTCTCTCATTTAGATTACAACATTTCCACATTTCCATAACACCTCGTCCAAAAAACATTAAAACATAATCATACATATTGATGAAAATGTGTTTTGTCCATATTTTTGGTGCACTTTAGAATTATTAAGAAGTGATAGTTGAAGCATGGTTGAATCTCATATTTTGAGGAATTACATATTTTGTTTTATGAGTAAAGTTTTATCATTCGATAATATTTTCAATAGAATTAGGAGGGTTGTATATGAACTCGACAGATGAAAATCACTAGAATTTTCTTGGGGATTTGGTCATGCAACCAACAATAAGGTTGAATTGCTTATTGTTTACAAGATCTCATAACTCTTAAGGGAAAAGGAACCCACAAGATAAAATGTGATTAGCAATTGTATGCTAAATATTAGAGCCCTCTTTCATCAAATTATTCTAACTAGTCTCTCTCTCACCCAAGTATGTCAAAGAGCTATTTTTGCAGTAAAGGAACTAAACTTAATAGAATTCTATCATGTTCTTCACAATCTCAACTTTGAACTGGAAGGGTAGGTGAATGTGGGGATTCATATTCACAAATGATGTTTAAGTGATAGAAAGAGATTAATCATCTCAATAACCATGTGTCCCTTGAGGTTGTGTCATAGCATTTGGGTTGGAAATTATTCATACATCCCATGCCTATGCATGAGGTTGGTGAGAAGGATTTCAAGCAATGGACCTCGACTTACCGCATACCTTACTTATTCCTCACACTCTTGTGTAGTTATGAACTACATAATGGTGAAGGTTGATCTTTTGTATGGAACGAATCGGTTTGATGATGGATTAATACAAGTCTTGTATGATGAAGAGGTTGTTTTTTCCCGCACTGGAGGAATTTTGAAGTTTCTCTAGCTCTGCTCTCTTTAGTCTTCGGTGATTTGAGTCTCTACAGAAGTAAATCCATGGAAAACTACCACTATTGCAATCATTGTTGCATCCTCTATAGTCTTAAAGACCTGCATAAGTAATTGAACCAATGTGAAAGGGATGTGGAAAAAACACATCGTAATGCCACTTACTTAGATTTGTAGTGGAATTATTGGAAGGAAGGGTTTGAGCACCAACTTATGAAGAATAACATGGTATGGGACTAATTTGTTGTCGAGACTAATCCCGATTTATGAGGGAACAAAATGAAACATATAAATAAGACAGAAACACATAGACACAACAATACTATATTTTTATTAAAGACTGAAATATGCAGAGATTGTAAAAGAAAATACATAATGGAATGAACTCGCTAGAATGGTGGTAGCTTATCTCTGAGAAGAGATGTGATGACTACATTAATTCGTAAGAAGATGATTACAATGAGGCTCTAAATGTGTTTTTAACATAAATCATAAATGAGAAAACCCTAAACATCCAAAACCCTAACCCCGAAAGATGAAACGCCAAAAGGTTTGTGGGCCCCGATGGGGGTAGTTGATATGTCAACTTCCATAGGGAATAAATTTTGCACACGATCTCCATTTGGGGTGCTTGATACCTTGTTGGAAAGGTCTATCCTAGGAGAACATGTTCTTAATAGCCCAATGCATGCCTCTAGCATCTATTGGGTGTGAGCACATCAAAAAAATGTCATTTAAGGCCTCAAAACGACCCCGAAAGTTTGGGACCCGAAAAACTGTAGAAAGACAGTCAAAATGGAAACTATATGTTGAGATAGTGGAATAGGTGGGAAGCCATCGATGTCCATCTAGATCATTACTCCACCCTTAGGAAGAAATTTTCTCGATTGCGTTGTGTGACGCCATCAAATCGGGGAACTTCTATTGAACTTGATGCTTGATGAGCCACTTTCCTTGGTGCGGTAGCTACCCTGCTTTGACAACCTGATAGAGTTGGATATTTTGTTGGCGGGTGTTGTTAACCTATGTGTCCATGATCTGATCAATGGTTTCATGTTCCATGAAATCAGGGTTGAACTATGTAGGTTTAAGCTACTCTACGACCTTTGAGGTTTCCAATAGTAGTGGAAAATATGGCCATTGAATAATGGGTGTAAGCCAACGAAGGAAGGAATACTTCACTCAAAAGTGTTGTCACCAAAAACCTTGGTGATGGTGTAAAGTCCATAATGAAGTGGTTGCAACTTCTGATGGGGTCCTGCCAGGCACTCTTTCTGCAAGTGTAGCCAATCCTTGTCTCCCACCTGAAACTTGTGGGGAACCCGATGTTGTTCATGGTGTTGCTTGTACTTAGCATTGGATTTTTGCACATCATGGACATGTTGGTGGATTTTTTGAATCCATTCAATGAATTTGGTGGCTTTGTCGACCTCAGATTGATCATGGCAAGATTATGCCTATGTGGATGCAAGGGGCAGTGCTACAATAATGGGGCCCAATGGTTGAAATCCTAGGCCCACCTGAAAAAGGTTGTGGTCGGTTGAGATATGGAGGGATTTGTTGTAGTTATGTTGGAAATAAAGAAGGCTCTCATCCCATGTGTGTGGATGCTTTGAGTTGTACATGCACAAGAGATGCACGATCATCCTGTTGATGACCTATGTTTGTCCATCAATTTAAGGGTGGAAGGTAGTGGATTTGGTGAGCTTGGTGTTCAACAACGACCAGAGGCTCGACCAGAATGTGCTCAAGAATCTAATATGATGGTTTGTGGTAGTTCAAAGTGTACCCATACACGCTTGAAGAAGAACTTGGAAGTGGCCTCGATTGTGATATTCTTCTTATAGGCTGTCAAAATGGCCATATAATAGAATTGATCAACAACCACGAATAAACAGTCATTGCCATGCTTAATGGAGGGGAGAACTGACATGTAGTCCATCAATATGGATTCCCAGGGTCTATCGGGAGTAAGCAACGGGATGTACAATCGTTATTTTTTAATGGTTGGCTTGGAAATGGAGCAAGCAATACAGGATTTGATATACTTAATGACATACTAACAAAGTTTTAGCCAATAGAAATACTTTTGTAGTATTGCCAGTGTCTTCTCCATGCCAAAGTGCAACCCCAATGTAGTGGGATTCCCAAATATGCTTTGCACGCTTGCTTTAAGGAACATAGAGATGACCTAGATGGCATAGCAGTCCATCCTGAAGATGAAAATTAGCAACAGTCGTGTATGTTTCCAATACCTGGTAGGTTGTAGTGAATTCAATATCATTACCATAGAGTTGGGACCACCCGATGGTCTCAAGCCCACAAGAGTTGAGCATTGTAATTAGTTTTTCAACCGGAGGTCGAATGAGGCAGATAGCGACGTGATTGGTGCTCCCTTTCTTATACTTATTGTTGAGGTGAAACCGGTGCAAGAATGTGGACCACTTTTGATGGCGGTCATTCTGCAATTTTCCTTGTGTCTGCATGAACTGCAGAGGCTTGTGATCTATATGGATGACTGTCTCCTTCCCTAGAATGTAATGTTTCCATTGGTAGTAGGCTCGTATGATGGAATACATTTATTTGTCATAAGTGGGGTACTTATAGACAACATCTGAGAATGTCTCACTATGATAGGCCATTGGATGACCGTGTTGAGTGAGAATGGCACCAACAACATAATCGAGAGATTTTTTCTCAATCTCAAATGGTTGTTGTAGATCGGGTAAGGCGAGCACCCAGGATGAGCATAAGAAATGTTTCAGATCATCAAAGGATTTTTGTTGTGACTTCCCCACACAAATTTGGCTTTGCAACCACCCTTGGTCACTTGCTTGAGATCCCATGTGACATGGGAGAACCCCAATACGAATCCACGATAGAAGTTGGCAAGGCCTAAAAGCTCCAAATCTCAGTGAGTGTTGTTGGAGTTGGCTAGTCATGAATGACTTGGATCTTAGTTGGATCGACATGCACCCCATTCTCACCTACAATGTATTTTAGGTGTTGGACCCTATTCATGTCGAAGGAGCATTTATCTAGGTTAGCATATATCTTGTGTTGATGTAGAGTGTGGAAGACATGTTGAATGTGTTGCAAATGTTCTACCCAACTCTTGTTGAAGATGAGGATTTCATCTAGATATAAAACCAAAAAGGAATTGGTGAAGGGTCGCAAGATGTCATCCATCAACCTCATGAAATTTGTTGAGGTATTTGTCAAGCCGAAGGGCATGACCAACCATTCGAAAAGGCCTCCTTTAGACTTGAAAGCAATCTTCCATACATCAATCTGTTCTATGGTGACCTGGTGGTAGTTGAACTTTAGATAAATCTCACTGAAGTACTTGGCCCCCTTAAGCTAGTCGAGAATATCGTCAATTTGTGGAATTGGGTGCCATTTTTTTACTGTGCTTTTGTTAAGAGCACTATAATCAATACAAATTCGCCAGGTCCCATATTTCTTCTACACAAGCACAATTGGGCTCCTACAGGGTGAGGATATTGTTCGAATGTGCCCTTTTTTTAGCATCTCTTGAATCTGACACTTGATTTCCTCATTTTCTAGGAGAGAGCATCGATACATTGGCCCATCTAGAAATGACGTTTCAAGAGTTAGCTCAATTGAATGCATAACCTGACAGTGCAGAGGCACCCCGATAGCTGAGGTGAAGATGTCTTGATATTCTTCCACGGCTTTGTCCACTTGCTTATATTGCGTAGAGGAGCCCTATGTAGAGGCCATGTACGTGGTCTCAACCTTCCGTTCACTCTGAGAACAAATCATGAAGAGAACAAATTTCCCAGTCTAGAAGATGATCTTTCTACACCATTTAAATGAGACCAAAGAAATTGCGGTAGGTGGAGCTACCTATGGGATCTTGTACAATTGTATGCCCATAGTAACAATGACACTCCGACTCATATACAGCATGATGTTTCCACATATATGTCTAGCCTAAAAGAACATCACAAACTTAAAGTGGGGCAACATCAAACAATACCTCATCCTTGAAGGGCTTGATGCATATGACAGACGACATTGTTGGTTGACATTGATATCTCGTCCTTAGATGAACCACTTGATGTTGTATGACTACGGATGTGGTATTGTTGGAAAATTCAACCACTTCACAACCTCTGCTAAGATGGGGTTCTTTTTTCTTTATCTATCAACAATGAAATGTAGCGGAGCACCTTTCACCCACATCTATGAGTGAAAAAGGCACTCACCTTTCTCTGACTCTTCTGGTTCGCCTGGTTGGATATTGGTGGTAGCAACTATGGCACTGAGTTTTGAAACAATGATCCACTTTTCCTTGTCTGGATCTAAATTAGAGTTGAATCCTAGATTAGACTATGAGGCTTTCAACTCAACCACCAATGACTGCTTCGAGTGACATTCATTGGTGTTGTGCTAGGGGATTTTATGGTATTTGCACCACTTCCCAGTGTCTTTCTTCGTATTCCCATTACCCTTCTTTGTTTGCAGCTTAGAATGGTTGTCCTACAGTTGTTTATACTTACTTTGTCTATTGTTCTATGTGCTAGGGATTCGTTTGTCTGACTTCTACTATGATGTATTCACATATCCAAACTCCCTCTTATTCCTCTGATCAAAGTTTTTCTTTATTTTGACAGCATATCGATCAGCGGCTCCCAGAGACGAGTTCTCCAAAAAACTTCAATTTTTTTGGATGTACCTGTGTAGTCCCCCATGGTATTTTACAACCAGACGTCACTCGAAGTCTCTGGTACCCAACTCAGTGCGCAAGGTATGGAAGATATTTGTGAACTCTAGCACTGTTTAGTCCCTCTCCTAATGGAGTGTGATCCATCTCATGTATTGGTCGTCATAGTTTCCAACAAGGTAATATTGTTCCTTGATGGCATCCATAAAAGATTCCCAAGTGTGCTCGACCCCAAATATTCTAGACTCCTCTGTGGGGTTTTGCTCACAGTAAGTCTCCCACCAATGTTTGACATGGGGGACCGCCTTTAGGAGAGTAAAGGTGATATTTTCCCTATTGGAAAAATTATGGACAAAGAAATAACCTTCTAGTAGATTTAACCACTTTTCCACAACATTTGCATGTATTTGACCTTCAAATATGGGAATATCAAAATTAACTTGTACCTTGAAGCGGGTGGCGCCTCCAAAGTGGTCACTTGACGAAGATGCATCTATTGTTGTCGACATCCACTAAAGGATTTGGGAAAATTGATCCATCATATTGTTCCTCTATTTTGTGAGGACTTCTCTAAGCAATAGATTAATAAGATCTCCTACTCCCTCATCCCTGCGTTCCTCTGCCATGGGTGGTCGTCGAGGTCAGCGAGAACAGTCTTCCAAAGCTTCGACTAGTTCAAGTCCTAATGCATGATACCCTGACCTAGTTAGGGACATGCACAAATAAATAGATAAAGAGAATACCACTCTGATACCACAGATTCAAATTTATGAGAGAACGAAATGAAACATAGAAATAAGATAGAAACACAAAGATACAACAATACTCAATTTCTATTAAAAATTAAAATATGCAGAGACTGTAAAAGAAAATAGAGAGTGGAATGAACTCGCTATAACTATGGTAGATTATCTCTGAGAAGAGATGTGATGGCTATGCACATTCACAAGAAGATGATTACAATGAGGCTCCAAAGGCCTTTTTATCATAAAGCATAAATGAGAAAACCCTAAACATCCAAAACCCTGACCCCGGAAGATGAAACGCCAAAAGGTTTGTGGGCCCCGATGGGGGTAGCTGATACGTAAACTTACCTAGGAAGTAACTTTTGCATACGATCTATGTTTGGGGTGCTTGATACCATGTCGAATAGGTCTAACCGAAGAGTACACATTCCAAACTTCCCTATACAATCCTTCGACATGTTAGTTTATGTAGCTCAGTAGGTGTCTCAACGTGGGCCTAAGTGTCCTAGACATGCTGATGGACACATAAAACAACCTCGATCAGCCTAATTATCTTATCCTAAGTCTAACTTAGTCATGTGGCATTTTTTTTTGTTCTGGGTGGATTGTGGGGCCCAAACGAGTGTGGCACACTTCATGGGCTTGTGAGTGGATTGTGGGGTCCAAATAAGGTGGGGTGCACCTCCTTGGAGCCTTAGAGGCTGAAATTGGCACACAAACCAAGGCAAAAAGGTGGTTGAAGGGAGATAAATGAAGCGGTTGAGGGTGAGAGGACACACATTCTCATTAAATGTGAGGTTGAGCAACTCATAGGAAGAGGGTGCTTGGGATAGAGTTAGTGGTTGAGGCAAGCGTGCTTGGGAAAGAGAAGGCAGTTGAAACAAAGGGCAGTTATGGGCAACGAAGGAGGCCAAGGAAGAGGGTGATTCAAGAAGAGTGAGCAGGCCAAGTTGTGGCCAAACTTTCCTACTACACCAGGGCCGTACAGAGGTTGAATTATTCAGCCAGCAAAGGCAAAACACATGAAATACCATCCAACTCAAGAATAGTTTGTACATGGCCGAACTTGCACAGGTTGTATATGTCGTACACTTGATGTACAAGCTTGGTCGTACAACTCTTGGTGATGCTAAATTGTGTTGAGGGGAATTGAGATTTGGATGAGGAAATTTTGTCAGAATTTTCAGCTATCCTGTTGTTGTAATTTTTCTCTTGCTGGCACAATATAAGCCCCTCTTTGTTGGTTTTCCCCACACTAGTATTTCCAACATATTTCTAGTGTTGTCCATATTATGCATTTGGTTTCTTGTTAGCTTCTACTGTGTTTATTTAGTTTTTAACTTAGATTTAAATTAAATACATATTTTTCAAAAGTAATAACAACAGTTAGTTAATTTTTGGGCAAGTAAAATTATTGGTATTAATTTTAGTTGTTGAGTTTTAGAATTCAACATGGTATCAGAACTCGGCCTCTAAGTATAGAAGGAGCCAAGTGACTTGTTGTGCAAACTAGGAAGGGTGAATGAACAAGAGGGACATGTGACCAGGAAGTGTGTGGGAATCAGAGCAGTTGACTATGGCTAGTGTGGGCTTGAGGTATGAGGACGGATTGGATGTTGCCTCAAATTTTAGTTCTTAGAGGGAATGATCTGAAATTAAAATGGGTTTTTTTTCCTTTAAATTGAAAGTGTAAAAATGGTATGTGTTTGGGTAATTGGATCAAGTTAATAACACATAAGTTTAATGATTTTTTTACTTAATCATGAGCAGCATATCAGTCATATAAAAACCATAAAAAATGAACACATAACACAGCAAATGATAAAGGAGTTCACCCCTCTCTTGGGCAACATCTCATGGTGCAGCTTCCCTTGGATCATTTTCATTATGCTTAAAAAGCATTTTTACAGTGCTCATAATACAAAATAGATGTCTCAAATGGCTCTAGAACGTCCAAAAACCCCTAGATTGGCTTTTTCTACACCTGGCTTGGCCAAAAAATGAAGAAGTTACACCTCGTGGAAATTTTCCCCTTCAAGCTTGTTGTACCTGCTTGCCAAATTGCACCCACTATCTGACTAACTCGACCTCTGTGTGTTTTCTATGCCAAAACCTAGCACCCGCTAGGATCCCACAAAATGGGTGAAAATGTAGGACCATTTGCATCGGCCCCCAATCCTCGGTGGAGAACTCGATCGTATGGCCCCATGTGGCCAACGACCTAATTGTTGTGCGCCCGTCAGCTAGCTCCTCCGCACGAAGGTGTGTTCATATGGTAATGTGATATGTGATCGGGGCTACACACCATTGCAATGGTCCGCGCGCGTGCCAAGGTTAAAGAAAATTTCATATGGTATGTGTTAAGAATCGGGGGTTGGGGATTAGCCCCGACCCTTTAGTCTATCGCTCGAACCATAACTCTAATTCAAAACATTTTGAACACGTATACGATTAAGTAACAATACGCGAGCGGGCTCGTAGCCCAGGCCCTACCAAGGCTTTGACGTGTCCATGTAGAGGTTGAGGGTTCAACCCTTGTAGAATTCACCCATTTTACACACTAGAGGGGTGCCACATGGCAGCCCACGACTGGGCCATGTGGCACCATACAACTTGCCAACAAATATGACACATGTCACAACCTGATTCATCCACCTATCTTCCAACACTT
>SNQJ01S0196301.1:0-17420 GCA_010110895.2 Picea sitchensis
TTCCCTGGTATGTCCCCTGGAACCCCAAATGTGCTTCCTCGAGAGTTGTGCCCTAAATGACTGTTTTTCGATTTCCAGAATATTCCACCGTCGGAAACTGACGACAGGTGGCTCTAAAGGTGTGCCATGACTAACTCTCTAATGGGTCGGAAGGAATCGGCCAGATCTGAAACTGTCTCAAGCGGTCGTACAAACCCTCTCTCAGTCACTTGCGCCCTCACTGGCTGAGTTGCGCAATCACTGAACTAGACACTGTAATGCACGGTGAAATACCTGGATGGTATCTCCGATAGGCTAGGGTGTGTCTCTCAACACCGAAACCAATCAAGGGTGGTGGTTTCCTCCAGAAATCCACAAAACAACAAGGTGGTTGATTTCCTCCTCCTTTGCAAATACCTCAACATCAAATCATAACATAACATATCGAATTAGGTTTCTTTACCCTTCCTTTATAGCTTACCTAAACCCTAATTCGTTGTTGACCTTTTCCCTCCAAGTGATTTTAACTTTATTTTATTATTCCTTGATTAAATCACTTAATTAATTAATTAATTAACCATTTTACCTCTAAAAAGTGATTTATCCATCCCGATGGCTTCTACGACCACTGAAAGTCACTTCTCATCATCTTATCCTGTAATGCTCTTCCTCTCGATTCCAATGAGCTATTACACTAAGAGGTTTCTCCAAGTAATATGCTCATTGTGACCTTCTTAGTGAATTTAATTAAGATATGACCCATAAAAACTCAAAATTACAAAAATCGTTGGAATGCAACGGAACCAAAGCTCAACTATGCGGAATGGATCCTAATGATGAACAATGCAAGTCGGGCCCAAATAAACCCCTCAATATCTCTCGAACTCTCTGTCACCCCTATCTGGCTACTCGGGTAGGCATAACACTCTGAAATGTTGTAATTATAATGTCCCAAAATGGGGACATAACACATGTGTAGAAAGGTATTGCACGTGTACTACTTTCCTCTGCACCATATCTCTGATATAATGGTATTTGATCTCAATGTGTTTCAATTTATCGTGAAACACAGGATTCTCGAAGAGCTTTACACATCTTTGGTTATCACAATGGATAACAGTGGAATCCATCTCATGACCAAATAAATATGCAAGGAGCTTACGAACTACCACACATAACGCTATGTACTCTGCTTCTGCGGTACTCAAAGCGACAGAGCTTTGTTTCCTACTGCACCAGGAAACCATGGCAAATCCCAAAGTAAAACAACAACCGGATGTGCTCTTTCGGTCCACCACGCTCCTTGCCCAGCTATTACACAAGAGGTTTCTCCAAGTATGCTCATTATGACCTTCTAGTGAATTTAATTAAGATATGACCATAATAACTCGTACTCACAAAAATCGTTGGAATGCAACGGAACCAAAGCTCAACTATGCGGAATGGATCCTAATGATGAACTATGCAAGTCGGGCCCAAATAAACTCCTCAATATCTCTCGAACTCTCTGTCACCCTATCTGGCTACTCTGGTAGGTATAACACTCGAAAAATTATAATGTCCCAAATGGGGACATAACACATGTAGAAAGGTATTGCACGTGTACTACTTTCCTCTGCACCATATCTCTGATATAGTGATATTTTATCTCAGTTTGTTTTGATCTATCATGAAACAAATGGTTCTCAAATAGCTTCACACAGTTCTGGTTATTGCAATGGATAATGTGGAATCCATCTCATGACCAAATAAATATGTAAGGAGCTTTCAAAGCCACACTTAACGGCTATGTATTCTGCTTCTGTGGTACTCAAAGCGACAGAGCTTTGTTTCCACTGCACCAGGAAACCATGGCAAACTTTGTTGTAGAACAACAAACGGATGTGCTCTTTCGGTCCACCACGCTCCTTGCCCAATCTGCACGGCATACCACTGCAATCCCATGTCTACACCGGAGGCATATCTTAGTCCATATCCAATTGTGTCTCATAGATATCTCAATACATGCTTCACCGCTATCCAGTGAGTCTGTCTTGGCTGGACTCATAAACTGACTGAATACGTTCACTGTATTGTGCATATATCAGGTCTAGTGTTAACCAAATACATCAGTGATCCAATCAGTTGTTGATAAAGATGTGGATCAATCTCAACTGAATCAGAAGAAGCTCCGCCCATTTTCAGATCCATCACCATCGGTGTAGTCACGGATCGCAGTTCATACTGAATTTCTTCAATATCTCCACTGTATATTTTCCTTTGACTCAGAAAAATCTCATCAGTCCTCTGCCATACTTCTAGTCCCAAGTAGTGCATCATACCTAGATCCTTCATCTCGAATTCAAAAGTCAATGCACGCTTGCATTCAGCAATAAGACTTTTATGAACTTTCAGTGAGGAATAAATCATCAACATATAGGACCAAAATCAGGCACCCTCGTTACCAACAATATGATAATATAGGGTTTCCACCAGCAACAGTCTTGTATAGCTTCCAAACTCATTATAAATCCATCCATCTTCTCGTACCAAGCACGAGGTCCCTGTTTAGTCCATATAGGGCTTTCTTCAACCTGCACACATGAGATTTCTACCATGTATCACAAATCCATCTTGTTGCTCAATGTAAACCTCTTTCCTCAATCTCAACATTGAGAAAGGTTGTTCTTACATCTATCCGATGTAGTCTCCAACCCATGGATGCAGTTAGGGTACGATTAAATAGATGGAAGTGGCCACAGGAGGAAACAGTCTCATCATAATCAATTCTCCACCTGAGAGAGAATCTTTGGCCACAAATCTTGCTTGTACTTCGACACTTCCATCAGCTGCATAAGCTTGATCTTATAGACCCACTTGGACGTCACTACAGACTTCACTTTCGGTCTCGGAATATCCTACTGGCCATCATCTTTCATGATGGACTGATACTCTTATGTCAGTGGTGCATCTCTACATACCTGTTGACCTGTTGTTTCTCCATGGCAAGAAGGATCAATATCAATGATGTGGCTCATTGTTGAAACATAGCTCGAAAATTTATGTGTCTCTTGCTCTCAGAATGTTCGAGGAGTTGCATGTCCCTCTGCCTCCCACAGAGTCTATCGAGCCCGGGAAGGCCTTTTATGGCCTACTGCAAATGTCTTTAGAATGTAACTGGGGCTACGGGATCAACTGGATCAAATGGATCAACTAGATCAATGACTTTTTCCCTCTAAACTGCTGAAGGAAGGTACTATCTCCCTGTCAATCTCCATCTGAGACTCACTGGATCTTCGAAAGGCTATCTCTTCCTCAAAGACGACATCTCTACTCACCTCAATCTGTCTTTGGCTAGGGATGTAGATCCGGTATGATGCCTCTGAAGATTCATTGTACCCCACAAATGTACCCTTTTGCCTAAAGGGTCTAGCTTTGTCTTCCAGTACATAAAAGTATACTGGACACCCAAACATCTTAAGTGTCCAACCTCATGTTTCACTCCGGTGAAAGCTTCTTCAAGAGTCATGTTCTTCAAAAATCTGATGAGGACCCTTGTTCTAAACATATATTGTTGTCATGGATGCTTATGCCCACAGAATCATAAGTAGATTCTGATTCTGTGTATCATTGCTTTGGTTGCCTCATAATGATGGTTATGTTCTTCCTTTCTGCAACCCCATTTTGTTGAGGGTTATATGAACGGTGTACTCCCCTTGATCCATGCCTCAATACAGAAATCACTGAAACTCTTGAGGTGTAAATTTCCTCCATTATCTAATCTCGACACCTTGATCCTTCCTCCTCGGTCAGGTTTTCAACCTGAGCTTTAAATTTGAAACTTCTGCTGACTCCTAACTCTTGGTCTTCAAGAAGTAAATCCATGCTTCCTTGAACGGATATTTGTACTATGTGATCATCGATGAAGAGCACATAGTACAAATATTCGTTCGGGGAAGCAACAGTCATGGGTCCACATCTGAATGTATCAAGTCCAAGATCCTCTTGTATCTATTGCCCCGGCTCAAGAAGGACCCCTTGACATTCTGCCAAGAGCACAACCTCTACAAATGCCATCATGTTGAATGTGTATCTCTGGAAGGTATGTTACCATCTTCCCCAAAGCGGGAAGGGCTCTATAATGGATATGAGCAAGTTCCCTATGCCATAGCTCGCTCAAGCTGAAAGTATCAATGTAACAGGGCCCTGATTGTTCGGACAGTCAATCTGTTGTTTTCTTGAACACCAATCACTCGAGCAGAATCCATACGTGAGTTCTTGTGCCATGAAAAGAACTTTTTCAGAGAAGGTGTAATCTTGTAGTCTTTATCTTCTAAGGAAGAAACAGAGACAAGGTCTTTCATCTCAGGTACCATATAGTAATCCACTCAATTAATTGAAGTGGTATGTTAGAATTTAGTTGGAATGTAGAAGTTCCAACCCCTTCACATTATATCCGACATTGTCTCCAAGTACAACATGTAGACTGGACTCTTTCTTAACAAGGTCTGTCAGATGATCTTTATATCCAGTCATGTGTCTGGAAGCACCACTCTCAATTAGCCAAATATCACTATCAGTAGGAACTGTACTTGAGAGTGTTGATGTGAAGAAGAAGGCTTCATCTTTATGTTCATCTCTCTGATGTGGCTCTGGATCAACATCAACAATGGAGGCAAGATCTCTTCCTTTCTTTCTCTGTAGACACTGCAATGTGTCCATACTTGTTACATCTGAAACATTGAATCTTTAATTTATCTTTTCCGTGTTCACGACCAGCTGATGAAGCCCTTTGTCTCTTTGAATGCTTTGTTGAAACTTCTTTTATTTAATCTTCCTTTCTTTGTATGAAAGGCAAGAGCATGGTTGTCATCACGAGTCTTCTAACCCTCTGGCTATAAGTATGGTTTCTTACTGGATGCAGTCTGTCCATAGACGATCAAAATTAGGTAGAGATCTGTTCTACTGATACTTTGAAGAAATGGTTCCCAATGTCTTGAAGAGACAGAGTAGTCAGTATTGCCTTGACTGATATGGTTTCTACAATGGCACCCAGCTGATCTCTAATCTCTGAAATCTCATGAAGAAGGTGTCAGTGTCAACTTCTTTGTCATCTTGATATGTTGAAGTTGGCTATTCAATGTAAGAGCTCTGAGGGTGTTGGTACTTTCAAACATATTCTTCAATGCATCATACATCTCATGTTGTCTCTAAGTTGGCAATACGAGGTAGGAGATGATCTCACCGAATAGATGATTATCTTCCTTGCTTTGACGTCATCTTTCTTCCACTCTTCCTTCTCTTCAACGGTAGTTGTTTCTGGTAGAGTATTTTCTATCACAACTCCACAGGTCATCCCTTCCAGGGTAATTTGTAGTCTTGATTTCCAGGAACTGAAGTTGCTGATCCATCAAGCCTATCTTCCACCAAAGTTATTCTCATGGTTTGCAGATTCTTCCACAAACCCTAACAACTAGGCTAAAAACCCTAGCTTCAAGAATCTAACGGCTAGGATAGGATAGAAACCCTAGGTTTCGTTGGACTTATCACTGCCAACAATAAGCCTTGAAAGTCAGAAGAACACTGGTGAGCTTGAAATATCCTTCAATGAGCTGCAAGAAACCCTAAAACTGAAATTCTACAGAAAAAATCAGGGAACCCCTCGAAACCATAGGGCTAAAAATAAAAATTCTCAAATTGCAATCTGAGAGTTTATGGAGGTGCATTGAAGGTGATCGTACACTCCTATGCCAAAATTAGTCTCTAACGCTCAAGTATAAAGTGTTGAAACTTGAAAAAGGAGGACCATACTTTTTCAGAAACCCTAGAGGGTCATACTTTTCTGCAACTGGGAGGTAACGGGTTGCTAGAAAACTTGTGCAATGGTTTCTTCAGGAACTCAGTTCTGATATCATGTTGAATTTTTGATGCTAGCTCATGCACATGTAGTTTATTTCTATTTAGCATTTACTTGAACCATAACAATGCAGCAATACCATACAAGTGTCGCAATAACCAAGATCACAAGAAGAATAACCATGCACAAGAACACAATAAATATCCTGGGAAAACCCTTTCTCAAACAAGTAAGGGAAAAACCCAACAACTTTGCTATATTCTCAAGAGAATATCCCCAACACCATAGACCTAACACACAAGAGGGAAAGCCAATACTAAAACCTAGAACCTAGTGCCCAAGAGAGGTGCGACTTCAACTGCAGACAAGCACTTCATTTAAAATTCTGAAATCACAAGTGTGAGTGTGTATAATCCTCAATGGGGATTCACCTTTATTTATACAACAACTGACACAAGAAAAGGTGTGTCTATTGGCACAATAGCAACCATTAACTCGTCAATATAATTAATCATTACACAAATATTAATTATCTTCATATATGGTGGGGCTGACGGAAATCCTTTACATCACAAATTAGGTTACAAGTAAATCTTACACAAACAATATAGCAAGGGATCTCTCACATCCTCTAGTGGTTGAGCACTAGAGACACGTCCACCTATGTTCGGCCACAGGGACATCACTTTCAATAGATCAACTTAACTAATTCCATAGGAGTACCATTTGTAGAAAAATCTCAAGGTTATTCAACTAAGTCCATAGGAGTTAGGCATGAGACCATCTCAAGTCGACACAACTCAGTCCATAGGAGTACAGCAAGAGACCGCCATCACAACTCACCCGTGAGGAGTACAAAGAGACTCACACATCACAACTCCTCGGCCCAGAGTCTAACGCGACCCATCACATAGGCACCTAACACTTGCCTCTCACAGATGTCTCAACTCACACCAGAGGAGAACGATCCGAGTGGATGTCTCATGAAGTCGCAATCAACAACGTGATCCATCGCTTCCATTCCAAAAATGTTTTGTTCCTCATGGTTTGTATATTCTTCACAAACCCTAACTGCTAGGTTAGAAACCCTAGCTTCCGTAAAACTTGACGACTAGGCTTAGGCTAGAAACCCTAGGATTCGTTGGACTTATGACCACAACAAGAAGCCTTGGTGAGTCAAGAGAATCCCAATGAGCTGCAAAATTCCTCAATCCCTATCGAAACCCTAGAGGTCGAATCAGTAAAACCCTAGGCTAAAAATCCAAACTTCTTCAATTTTCAACTTGAGAGCGTGCCATGATGCATTGGACTAGGTTGTACCTTCCTATGAAGAATTTAGGCCCAACGCTCAAGGAAAGTGCTAAAACTAGCATGACAAGGAAAAGGGTAAGGGTCGTTTTTCCAGTTGCAAGAAGAAGGTGACGGCTAGCTTTGAATAGTGTTGAGAAGCTTGTGCAACTACTTCTTCAGAACACTTTGATACCATGTTGAATTTTAAAGCTTAGCTCAAGGACATGTAGTTTCTTTTCAATTTAGCATGAACTTTGAACCATAAACAATGCAAAAAACACACAAGCATGCGAACTAAGATCACAAGAAGAATAACCATGCATAAGACACAAGAAGTTATCCCTGGAAAACTCCTTCTCAACCAAGGGAAAACTCTAACAATCCTTTTGCTATAGAGAGTAAAGAGAAGATCACCCCACACCATGGACCTTAGCTAATACCAAGAGGAAAAGGCTCTATGACCAAGAAAGATGGCGCAAGAGAGAAGTGCGCACTAAATTACAACTCTCCAATTTCAGACCATGTGTTGAGTGAATGAGATATGATCCACAATGGGGGATGTATCTCTCTTATAAAGACATAACCCAACTCATCAAAGGATGTGTCTATTGGCACAATAGGGCCGACTTGTATTAACTCAAAAATATAATTAATCTTTTACACAATATTAATTATCTTTACATGGTGGGCCACCCTGTACCCTTCACAATATAAAATTAGGGTTTCACAATAATGTTATCTTAGACAATATAGCAAGGGGTCTCCCACACATCCTTTAAAGCTCGCCACTAGGGACAAGTCCACATGTGCTCAACCACAGGGACGCCACCCTCAACAGACATCAACTCAACTAAATCCATAGAGTACGAACTAGAGAGCCATCCCAAGTCAACTCAACTAAGTCCATAGAGTCCCATGTGAGACTTCATTCAAGTCATCTCAACTCAGTGCAAAGGAGCACGGCAAGAGACCACACACGTCACCTCAACTCAAGAGGAGTATGACTCCACCCATCACATTGGCCCTCTCACAGATCGACTCAGCATAGTCCAAAGGAGAACGACCTCGAGAATGGCCCTTGATGAAGCTGCAATCATCAACATATTGTTCTTGTCTCTATAATTGCTAAAGTAATGTTATAAATTAGGCACCATGAAGGTTTCTCTAATGTGAAAGATTTATGATATAGATAGTTTAGAATATTAGCTATGGTTTAACATCAAGCAAGATATTTGAAGCTTGTATTGTGTTAATATACATTGTCAAAAATAAATAAATAAATATATAGCTACTATTACCCGACTATGGGAATGAAAAACTTAAAACACCTATCAAGACCAATGTAGTTTGACTCAACTAAGACTTGCGAGTCTTCCCGAATCACCAAATCTTATTGAGTCCCACAATAGTTGAGTCTTTACCAAGTCCAAGTATGACAATTTTGATCAAGACATTTTAACAACTTAAAAAACTTAAAAGCATTCTTGGTTTTAATTAAATCCTACATGTTTTCACTAATAATGAAATTATAAATTAAAATAATGTAAGAAAAACAATGTGTACAACAAGACCTCATTTTAGAAGAGTGCAATATATACATCAGGCTACTGTACGAGCAAACTTTAATAAAATCAATAATTTGTCTGTAAACAAAAAGTTGAATAGAGTGGCCTATACAAACCATTGGCAGCGACCAATAGTTGAATAGAATGTATCTTTTCATAATACTCATAATTAGCATGATGGAGTCGTCCAAATGCACCATAGTTAGAGCAATCGTGGAAGTAAAAAGTAAAGCAGCGACATACTGGAAAGTGAAGCAACTGAGGTTTCCAAATGTGCATCTCTCCAACTATCATGTTATATATATTTTCCCTATCTCTTGAATAGGTTGCCTGCAGATCGGACACTCCGGAGACATCTCTTTTATCCTGGAGATGAAGAATTGAAATGACCATCATTGAAAAATGACAGAGAACATGTATAGAATGATGATAGCTATTTAAATGGTCCTATGTCATATTCATCTGAATATAATAATAAAATTTCATGAACATAGATATACAAGTGCAACGGACCAAAGTAGACTTTTAATGGTTCACATAGAAGATGCTTCACCTGAGACCACAATTATAGCATGTTGCACAATGGCCACATGGTTGGAAAAAGCTATTTTTCTGCTCCTCAAAACAGATGGTACAGAGATTTTCCTCAGGTATTTCTACTCTCACCCTGTCAGCTTCCGAAGAATTAATATTTGGCTCATCATAGGGACATGAGTTTCCAACTGTTGGTGCTGCTCCAAAGTAAGCGGCAGCGCCAGTTTGTAAACTCATGGGCGCAATTTCTGAATAAAATTTGGCTCTTCGCTTGGATTTCTTTTGGCAGGAGTAGATTGACAATAGCATTAAACCCAATGCACCTGCATAAATTGTTTAGCTATCTTTTAGGAAGATCTCTGTAATTCTTGAACTCGAACTTTGATAGAAACATGTTAAGCTGTGTAAACTTCTTTCATTTTTTGTTATCATTTATTAGTTAACTAACCATATATGATTATGTAAGTTGCCCAACGAGTGTTGTATGAGACAGTCATGTACCAAACATCCACATCTTCCTGCATGTTAAAAGAAAAATGAGTCAGTAGTCTCAAGAAATAGGGACCACCTGAGATCTTTTAGAAGAACATGTACATCCCTTTAGTTTTTCAAGCTCCATATATAGTAATTATCATGATAATTACAGTATTTTCATTCTTCTTTTTTAAAATACTTTTTATATTTACAGAAAAATATTTGCATCAGAAAAACAGAAGAGTATATACAATGGGATTTATATCATGTTCCTCAGCACTACTAAAACTGAAATAAAATCAGTGTATGCAGCGGCATCTAGAGACCTAGCACCCTTAATGAGCAAAAACACCTTTGGCTAAGCTGTATACATACCTCATCCTGCCACAGATTGCAAAATTGAAAAAGCAGACAGAGAACTGACCTCACTATCAAAAATAGACTTACAGTACATCTTCTAGATAGGAAACAGAGCAGAGAAATGCAGACAAGGCCAGATACCCCAAAGAGAAGAGCAGACCTAACAGCCGGAATCACTAAAAATAGCTGCACACCAATGCGCTTTCCCTTGCATGAGGACATACTCCTAAGTCTGAAAATAATTCCAAAAACTCTTGGCAAACTGACAATCCCAAAACATGTGCTCCATTGTTTCAAAATGGTTACATACAAGGCAGAGGCAATCAGAGAGGCCACTTTTCACCAACCGGGCCTTCGACGGGAGCACCTGATAAACAACAAGCCATGCAAATACCCTCAGCATGTAGGACAACTGCACAGACCCTAAACCATGCAGTCTCTGAATCCACCTATCCTCTAGATTTGAGGCCACCCAAATAGCATTAAGAAAAGCGGCTAGCTCGTGGTCTTGATGTAGAATGGAGTTGAGCTTCCAAGAGTCATACTGCTAAGGGGGCGACTGAAGCTCCACTCCCAATCCCGCCAAAATGGTCTCGACATGGAAATATTCATCTTGAACACAACCTCCTATGGGATGAGCCCAAGTAGCTCCTCGATGGTGGGATGTGTTACCTCTCCCAGAGGTGCTCCTACATTTTTCATCTGGCTACACCATTGTAAAAGCCCATAGATGCAAGTCAAAGCTTTGTAGGTCATGTGGAAGATTGTGTATTATGGACTCTTAGACTTGTTAGTCGGCCATGACCAGTGTTTCTAGACTTCATTCTCACTTCCATTCATCCTAGATAGGATTGGGGGACTTGAGGTGAACCTATTGGGACACATGGTTTACAAAGCTAGATTCTTTGTAGGGGTGATCGCACATTATAGGGCTTGTCCACCCATGGTCATGCACACCTATGTCATTACCCACGCGATCATTGTCTTATAGAGTCTATATGCGTTCCTTGGCCATGGTGCATTTCTCATTTCATAGTTCTCAACATGGTAGTCTCAAAATTGCACTTTCACACTTTTTGAGACATATCACAAAACCCGATGCTCGGGATCCCGAGCTTGAAAATAAAACAACAAGGACTTTCGATTGACCGTCATGAGGTGGATACCGACATGCCACGCTGAAATTTCGAAAAAAAATCAAGTTATAAGCAAAAATCAGTTGTCAAAGGGTCACGCAGGCATGTTTATGGGTAAACGTGGCAACAAGAGGGCTATTCATCGACATGCAAGGATAAGTTCAACGACAAAGGTCAAACAAGTCAAGTCCCAAACAAAACCTATGTGGCATGTGGATCTAGCAAAGCATGACAAGGTTAAGTTAATGAAGGGAAAATTCATTAACCCCTTTACACTCTAACCATGGTGAAGGGAAAATTCATTAACCCCTTTACACTCTAACCATGGTGAAGGAAATATTCGTTCCAACCAAAAAGAGAAAGGTTTAAAAAGCATTATCAAAAGTTATATTTAAGTGGTTTTAAAAAAGGATATGGCTTTATGCTATCAAAGGCTCACCTTATCCTAAGTTTATGGCAAAAAGACAAAAGGGGAAATATTATGTCATGGTCTCAACACACATAATGAACACATAATGAAGGGGACGCATGATAAAAGGAAAAAGGTGACATCACATGTAAGTCGCCCCCCCTTTCTTAAACTTTATAAAAGGCAAATTTGTGTGGTGAAAAGGGGGTGATCACCCATATGAGATAGCCGCGAGCCAATTTCATAAATCGAGCCTCCGTTTTATCAAAGGAAAGCTGCCATTTTAAAGAGCCGTAAGACAACCAAAGCAGCCGTTTGGTCTATCGGTTATAACATTGCATGATTGGAGATTATGGCTAGGCGTTGGCACCCAATTTAATGCCAATCGACCCCAATTAATGCAAATCAGTCCTCTCCCCAGAGCAAATCGGACCTCTCATAGCAGATTTGGTCATAACCGCTGGGACCTTCCTCAATTAAATCGCTGCAAATAAATTAAAAGCGGTCCTCGTTTAATGATCGATCAAAGGAGCGATTGCTCCATGCTGGTCGTTGCACTGATAATAGAAATCGGCCCCATCAAATAAATCGTGGCATTTAATAATTGAAGAAGCCA
This sequence comes from Picea sitchensis, assembly GCA_010110895.2. Lineage (NCBI taxonomy): Eukaryota > Viridiplantae > Streptophyta > Pinopsida > Pinales > Pinaceae > Picea > Picea sitchensis. The sequence goes on from SNQJ01S0196301.1 coordinate 12,200, forward strand.
TCATTCCAAGCTATCAAATCGGCCCCCAACCTTCCATAGCCGTTGCAGCAGAAGTGAAATCGAGCCTCTTTCAATAGCTGTTGCGGTTTTATGGTCAAATCGACCTCTTTATGGGTGAATTTTTAAGTGTAAAAAATTGTTTTTATGTGATAAAATAATATTTTTGTAAAATTGGTTTGGTCTCCAACATGTGGATAACAAACCAAAAATAATATTTTAATGAGAGAGGGAGAACTATCTGTTACAAAGAAATCTATATAAAGCTAGCTCCTCCTCTCATTCATGTTGTTGACAATTTGTGAGATCATAATGCCATTTTTGTGTCTTGTGGATCGATTTTCTATGTTTGTTTTTCTTGGCTAACGGTCTTATTGGTGCTTTCTATCAAGATTGCTAGTGGGAATTCACAATAATCAATTGGATCAATCCACTGAGGGGCTACTTCCACTAATGCGGAAGAAGGGAACTAGGACTCCTCGCTCTCTTTCCTTCTTCTTTGTTGGTGTTAGTGGTTCAAACCCAAGTGTTGGACAAACTTCCTTGGAAGTATCTCCAACCGTGGTTGGTTCTCACTCTCACCAAAGTTGATCCCTTGGTTTGGAAACCATCCTTCAAGGAGCTTTCCTAGCAAACTCAAGAACAATCATCTTCTAAATAGAATTGGGGATGATTAGTCCTTCGACTCCAAACCCATTATCTAGGCACCTTCCAAAGCCTAATTTTGAAGAAAAGTTGTGGTCATGATTTCTCAAAGCAAGAGGTAAACGAAGGTAAAAAGGTTAAAAGTTCTAAAACTCACCTTCTTCAACTTATCATTATTTCAAAAATCCAAAATCTCTTTTCTTTATTTTTCTTTTACAAAATATAAAAAATACAAAAAATCATATCCTAGCTTTGTTCTTCAATTTTTTATCTTACAAGCTTGTAAATCTTGGGGGTTTTGTCTTAGAGATTTTTCTCTACCCCAAGATAAATTACCCTTGTGTTTTCTGTGTTAAATTTTATATTTCATGAGGATATATTATTGAGGATTTGTACAGATCTATAGTTTACAACAACAATCCCATCTTAGATCTACCAAGTTCTCCTTCACAAGGAGTGCCCAAGTATTAACATCTTTTGACCCCTATTTTATTTCCAGAATTGTTACATATAGATCTATCATTTATTTTCTAGTATCGAGCAACATATTTCAGCCAAAACAAGTCCTCTTGTTGGCTGAAATAAAATTATGGGTTTTGACCCCAGGGAGATTTGAACTCCGGATCAGCAAAGTCATTTCCAGCTTGCTAGAAATCGTCTTTTAATTGCAGATCTAAGGCTTGGGGCATAGGAAATTATTCGTAACTCGGTGCCCTAGCTTTCCAACCTGCAGATCTATCGATCTAGGGTGCATCTACACTTGTGGGAGGCCTGGAAAGGCCATTTTCTGTGTTGTTTTCTGTGATTTTTGTGTTATTTTCATATCTGTAATTTTGGGACAGCAAGGAAAACAAAAACAAACAGCCACTTATCAAGAGCTATAGTTAATCTATCATCCATGAATTGGTAAGGGATTTTAACCCCTCTTTTGCACCATTTTATTGCGTTATTTTTCATCCTTATTGTGGGTTTGTTAGCTGGTCTGCATTTTATTTTCTGCAATTCATCACTTCAGATCAGAAAAATCTTTTAAAACAATTAACTCCTACCTTCATCTATTATTTCATTAGGCACTGGTATACTGATCTTGGGTTAAGTGTTTTGTATAGGGAAGCCTCCCAAAGTCCTTTAACGTAGAGTTGGGCTTGAATACTGAAGGACTTGTGCTATGGTGACGTTGGGCACCTGTCCTACGTGGTACCGCCCTAGCACCTTGGAGGATCCTAACGAGTCGTTAGTTTGTCAACAACAGGGTGATAAGATGGAATCAAGCTATGCAAAAGGGCCAACATGAGCCAATCTGTCTAGGAGCATGCCACGAGATCCCAAAGATCATGCCAAAAGAATGTCCCAATACAAGAACCTTGCAATTTCTAGCTCCAAATACGATGCCTCACCAGATCCCATCCTTGCCATACTGCCAGTTATACTCCATCTGACCAAACCCACAACATTCCACCAAGCAGCCCCAATGCTCCTAAAAATAAATGAACTCGAAGCTTACCCACATGTTGTGTTGTCATCAACTTGTGCCGCAACAAAACCTACATGGAGAGGTACCCTCCAAACACCACACCATCAATTTAGTAGAAATGATGTTCGTTGGGTACACACATCAATCAACCCTAACCCCCACTCATCCTTGGGCATGATCCACACATCCCACAAAACCATCAAAAGGCCCTGCTCCCCACCATAGACCACAAATACCACCTCAACACTGTTGATGTTTGGGCAACAATAGGAAGACATTCTCCTAGGATTGGTCATGATTTGACCCGGAGAATGGCTCCTAGCGTAGTCTTCGGCTGACAAAATTCGAGAGCTGCTAATGGTTTTCCGTGAGGCAAGATTCCATTACACATTCACCATAGGTGTTCCATATGAATGGCTCCATCGGTGAAGTCCCTCCGATCATTACAAGGAGTGATATGTAATCAAAGTGCTTGAGGTGCTTTCCACGAGTCAAATAGCATCTGGGTCGACACTCACTGCATTGTGGGTGTACCCATGCAGAATGGCCTGTGGTGCATTTGTCCTGGCCATGGTGATTTGGACAAGGATGGCAGACCCTGTACCTCGACACATAGTTGTGTGGAGAAGGATCATCAACATGGCTCATGAGAAACTTTTCTAGAAGAGAAGAAATGCCAAGAACATGAAGAAGCAATCTTACCACAGCCCATTAAAATAAAGCCCCAAAAGAAGATATTGAAGACCAAAAGTACAAGTTATTTCATTACGTAATTGTTGTTTATAGCATTTCATTTATTCATTTGCTTCATTTATGGTATAGGTGAGCACTATGTTTTGTAGATTCAGAGGTTCTTCTGTGCCCTCCTTCCCAAGTGTGAAGATCAAACACACGCCCCTCAGGAGTTTCTCGATGTTGACCACCTATTTCAACTAGGGTCAACCTGACAGCTATGATGATATGTACCGATGGTATACTAGTTTGAAGATCTCGTCTTTACCAACACATATTTTGTTATTGGAATTTCCGCTCCCTTGTGTGGGATAGTAATGTAATGGGTTTGCATGGATTATAGTTTAGGTCGGTTTCGTAGGACTTCACTGGTCAGAGGAGTTACTTCATCGAAAGGGTTTTTTCCTTGTGGTTATTAATTTGCCTAACCACTCTTTATTAATTTCCCCTTAAGTTTTTCACTCAATTATTCTCCAAAGTGGTGAAAGGATTTCTAATGATCGAGCCCCCTGCGGGTAGCTAGTGTCCGGGAATATTGTAAATGACCATGCTATGTTGATGATTGTTTTATTGAGACATTCTCCGTACCTTTACAAACTCCAGAGAAAGCCCCGAGGGATGTGTGGTTCTTTATCTCAGATAGAGCTAGAATGTAGAGATGACCTCCTGCATTCAGAGAATTGAGAAGAACTCCTGATGATTCTCCTATGTAAATGATAGTGAGAAAGGAGATCTGTGAGTTGGACATGCTTGTGGTTGATCACAAGGTGAACGCGTGAAATACTAAAGTGATGGGTGGTGCATCACATGAGAACACAAATGAAGATGATGTATTAACCAAATTTGAGCAGCGGAGTTAACGAGAAGACTCCAGATGACTCTCATGTTGGTGGCAGTGGGAAATAAGATCTATAGAGTGGACATGCCCGTGGATGAGCACATGTGAAAGTGATCCTAGTGGTCGAAAGCACTCAGAAGTGGCTCCAGGTAATGCTGAGCTGTAGATAGCGGACATCCATATGGATGCGCCCCTAGTGGATGAGCACTAGTAAGTGTATGAGATCCCTTGCTATATTGTTGAAGAGTCGACCTTCCCTGTAACCCTAATTGTAATGTAAAGGGTACAGGCCTAGTTCCAATCTTTTAAGGTGATTAACATTAATTAATCTAAAAATATAATTAACTGGATAATATTAATTATATTGTGATTAGAGGTCGGCCCTGTTGTTTCAATAGAAACTTTTGTTGACGTTCACTAGTATAAGTAAAGGTACCCCATTGAGGAACTCATATCTTTGTGTGAGTTTGGAAATTTCATGTTAGTACATCTACTTGAAAAAAGTGCTAATCTTCTGGGCTTAGTCTCTAGGGTTTCAAGCATCTCCTTTATGTGCTATGTTTTCTGGTGTGAAGCTATCTTTCTCAAGACATAGTAAAGGATTTGGCTAGTCTTTCTTCCCTTGTTGAGTGAAATATTCTAAGTTGTAAAAGTAGGAGAATCCTTCTAGTTCTGGTGTTGGACATTCGTCAAACACTTTGTATGCTTCGGTATTTAATTGTTGTAGATGAAATTTCAATGAACAGCGGTCTGTTTCTTTGTTTGGTTTGTTGATTGATTGGGTTTCTAACCCTTTATACCTCCCCAATGAAGTGCCAATGGTAGTATTTTAATATTAAGCAAAACCCCCAAAATAATGATGCATACAATCACATTTAAAAGAGCCAAAATAACCAAACGCAGACTGATTTAATGAAATGGCAATGGCTGAGTTTATTATTATCAAATTTGAGTAAAATACCTCTCAAGAATAATGAGGATGTCTGTTGTGGTAATATGGAATCCTCACAGCTCTCACAACCTTCAGAAAAATACCCAAAACTGTCCCCACGAGTTGATAAAGGGGGCGACTCCTGCAATGTATGTTTGTTGTTTGATTTGGAGTGAAATGGCAGCCCCAACTCCACAACTATCCTCTCTGTAATGCAATGTACAGGCAACAAATGGGAGGTCGACCAACAGCCACCACACACCTGCCTCCCATGCAGCAAATGAAGAAGTCGCAGCCTCTATGAATGAGAAATACGGCCCAACCAAGTGTATACGCAGCCCCACAATTGCTGACCAGCAGGGATCACGCCCAACAAAGAATAAGACGCCTTTAATGAGGCACAACTCAACCACGGGAGACCATACGAGCAAGGGAGAGGAGGACGTGCCCAGCTCAAGGCAAAATGCCCAAATTCCTCCACTCATGCCAAGAGAAATTGCCCTCACTTCTTCAAATCTGCCAATGAAATTCTTCCCACAATGAAGATCTTCGAACCACAATGCCAATACCTGCAAATGAGAAGCCGGAATGGCTCCTCCAATCT
>SNQJ01S0196302.1:0-11996 GCA_010110895.2 Picea sitchensis
TAATTCTCTATCTAAAGGAACGCAGACAGAGTTGCTATCTATGTGATCTATATAATAAAATAAATGCTAAATTGCTGTCAATAATAAATGGTATCACAACTCATATGCTAATCAATCAATGTGATTCAATTGCAAACAAATCATAGTCATGCAATATTAAATTCCTATTCAATGCAATCAAAACACAGTCATACGAATGCAATCAAATGCAATCATACAAATGTAGTCATCAAAATGCAGTCATACAAATGAAATCAAACGCAGTCATCAAAACACAGTCATGAAGTATGATGAAGTATTCACTGTCTATGATAAACACGTTGTCTATATGATAAATTGGATGAAAATGCAGTGTAAATATATGTTGCCTAGCACTGATATGTTGTCTAGCATTTATACACATTCTAAATATATGTTGTCTAGATATATGTTGTCTAAATAATATGTATGATATCGCTGTATCATAATTAAAATTTGTGGAATCGCTGTCAGATTATCAATTGTAATTGTTGTTTATTATATATTATAAAATTGTTGTCTTATTATATTATAAAATTGTTGGCTATTATATCATATTGTAAATCACTATTTATTATATATAAAATCTCTGCCCTACATATATTAAAAACATTGTCTATTAAATACTGACATCTAAAAATGATATTGCTGAGTGAAAATAATGATATTGCAGAGAGAAAATATTGCACCCAACTCGCCTCACAAGGTTGATCTACCACTCGTTACCCAAGCTGGGTATCCCAACTCTCACAAGAGAAAGTTCAGTCAAGATAAAATTTCAGCAGCGTAACGTTACACAAAATATCAGATCCATGCTCCTCCTCCATCCTTTTTATAGAGTTTTCAAGTAATTAGTTTCCCAAATTCTCATCAAATTCCTTTTTCATTTAATTAATTTTGAAAAGCCTCCCTCATAGAGATGTCTCCTGATCCCCCCTAGTTTCACTAGAGAATCAATTTTATTTATTAATTAAATATTCCTATTTCCCTCATCCACCTAAGAGCATTCCTAAAAACGCTCCTTGGTGTTGAAAAATTTGATTACACTTATTAAATGACTTACACCTTACTTAATTCCTAGTTGAGTTCATAATTAGAAAGTTTCAAAGGCAAGATTCCTTACTAAGTTAGACATTTAACTTTTTCTTTACGTTTCCCCTTTTCTTTAAGCTTCCTATTTCTTTTAAGTTTCCCCCTTTTTCCTTTTTAACTAAAAATCAATTTAGCAAGTGTATATAAAACAACCATTTACCCTTTTTCCTTTTTAATTAAAAATTAATTTAGCAACTGTAGATGAAAACAACCATTTACCCTTTTTCCTTTTTAATTAAAAATTAATTTAGCAAGTGTAGATAAAAAAACAACCATTTACCCTCTTTTCTTTTTAACTAAAAATTAGATTAGAAAATGTAGATAAAAATAACCATTATCCCTTTTTAAAAATTTAACCCTCCAATATAATTTTGACTTTAATATATAAGTTTGAATTTCTTACATGTTTATTTATTATTTTTTTTTTTTTGACCACAAGTTCTACTGAGACCTAGGTTTTAATTTCACTAGGTTGGACGACATTTTTTTTATTAGGGAATTTTTTTTTTAAACCTTACTTATCACATCATTCAATTTAAGGCCGACTAGGTTTATTCACTTACCAGTTAAAGTCGCGACGTGCCCTTCAGGACACACTACGTGCTCCAAGGGTGCCACTAGTCTCTTTCCATTTTCCTTGCATGACGTGCCCTTCAGGACGCACTATGTGCTCCAAGGGTGCCACTCGCCTCTTTCCGTTTTCCTTGCGCGACGTTCCCTTTAGGATGCACTACGTGCTCCAAGGTGCCACTAGCCTCTTGACTGAATTTGATAGATGTCAAACCCCTGGATTCAATACTCCGCCAGGTGATCTTGTGGGAGACTAAGGGCCTCTAAGGAATAAGACCACTGCCTTATTGCACGCCACTTAGAATCATCGTGAGCAACTATCACAGTCTTCCCTCATGACATCGTGGGTAATCTTGAACTAGGTAATCATTAACCTACAGTTCGAGCCACGAAGAGAGTGCTAGTAGGTCGTGGTAGGGCCGCTGCCACACCTCTCCCTCAATGTCTCTGGTTGTCTTGCGTGACCCCTCTACTGCATATGTGAGTCTGGTCGACAAGCTATTGTCAACCTGCATCCATCAACGAATCATGTCAACAATAATAAATCAATAATCATAACATCTAATCATATGTACATATGTCACATCAACAACATTCAAACCCAACAGTCCACTCCCTGACTTGATCTGGAGTCCAAGGGGTTTGATCGATGCCTCTGTATCCTTGAGATCCAAAGTCTTGCACACTCAGGAGAACCTAGTCAATAACACCTGTCTATGTAAACACAAAAAAATAACATATCATCAAATCCATCATATCTCATAATCATAATCAAAATGACCAATAGTATAATAACCCAGATCACTTGCAAGCAAGTGTCTTCAAAGAGTAAGTTCACTCAGTGCGCATAAGAGCGAGATGTTACAAGGAGGTCATGGAGGACAAGGATATGGAGGAAGTAGAGGACCAATAGTTTGGCATAACTGTCATAAACATGGACCCTATGTAAGGGATTGCCCAAAGCCACAAGCAACATGTATATATTGTCGCGAACAGATCATGAGACAAAATACCGTCCGACACTTCTGGTAAAGATAAAATACAAAAGGAACCAGAACAATCAAAATGTCCAATGGATTTCCATGGATAACATAGAAGAGGATGGGAATACGATTAATATAGTTACTAGAGGTGGAACCAAGACAAGATTAGATACAAAGAAGAAGGATCATGACTAGTACCAGTGGGTCAGAAAGAATACAACACCAGAATATAATTTTGATGCACACAAAGAGAAGTAGACATTCAAGGAAGTTAGACATGATATTTTGAAGGAGAATATTGCGTCTACTTCAGGAACAATTCTAGGAGATGATGTACCAGTCTATGACATGCCCAACTTATTTGATCAGACCAAGAAGGATCAACCATCAGAACAAGTAAGTAATTTGAGAAACTTTTTGGGGTCTTGTGTGAATTTGTTGAATGATAAAAACTCCTTACAAGTATTACTGAGTATGTTAAAAAAGTGCAATTCTGGAGAAGAGATGAAACTAGAACAAAAGAGAGAAGACACAATTTTAAGGATTGAAATTTATATTAATATGTAGAAACTTGGGATAATTTTACTAGTACTTAATAAGAAAAATGTAAAATGTTTGGTGATAGTTTGGTAAAAATATTCAAATTTCTAAGGATTTTATATAGTTTCTATAAATTTTTGGTGATTTTTAAGGTAAAATAATTTTATTCTATGCAATTTGGGTGAATTATTTTTAGAAAAAATGACAATTGACAAATCGTTTTTTGGGAAAACCATGGAAAATTAGCCAATTTGTGAAATTTAGCCCCTAAAATCATCTATGGAAGAGATTCAATCAAGTTCATAAGAAGAGAAGAACAAGTAGGGAGTTCGGGTTGAATGTAAACATTGGAGACTTCAATATGGGGGTTATCATACTAGATTTAGGGTCTGAAGTACATGTTTTTCCTAAGAAGACATGGGAAGCCATGGGGGAACCTACACTAGGGTATTCACCAATTCAGTTGAAGCTAGCAAATCGACATAGAGTGGTACCAATTGGTAGATTTAAGGGGATACCAATAGATCTGGATGGTGTGTGCACTATGGCCGACTTTGAAGTGATTGACATAGTAGATAACACTTCACTATATCCAACATTATTGTGTATGGATTGGGATTTTGACAATCAGGATATTATTAACCTGAAGACTAGAAAAATGATCTTTGAATCAAGAGAATATAGAGTTATTGCGACATTATATCCTTCAAAAGGAGGAAGGTATGTTGAACCCACGATAGAAAATTTTATTACAGACGATATAAACCAATTGTACATAACTACTACGTGAGAGGAAGACTATATTAACCCCACTATAGATGACATGCTGAGATGGAGAAGCATTAGTTCGTGTGTCTCAGACTCAGAAACAATAATAGATAATTGACATCAACGATTACATGAGTTATCCACCAGAAGATGCGCAAGGATGACCTGCGCACTAAGATGGGTTGGTACAGAGTTAAGAGAACCTCCATATTTTTATGGTGAGAATGATTTAGAAGAATTTCCAATGAAGTTTGAATTAGAAGTAGTGGAAAATGAAATATTACCAGTATTAGATATGCTTTGAAAACAACACTTGCACGATGGTGGGGTACCCATAAGGAGAAGATCAATAACTGATATCAATGTAAGAGGTTACTGCACATCAGATTTGGCCCAGAGTAGGAGAATAAACATGTGGAGAAGTATGATGGAATTGGACAACCTAGAGAAAATGTAGACAAATGTATAATTCAATGGATATTATCACCACTAGAGGAGTGGCCACATCACTTTCTTCATACATTAGAATGCATTCCAAGGAATTTGTACACATAATTGGAACAATGCAGAGAAATGACAAATTGGGAGGAAATGAAACAAAAAATTGTCATTACATTTGCATTTGAGCATGATAATCTAGAAATAGATACAACACTGAAGGTGGTAAGAGACAAAATTTTTTAAGAACCCGAAGTGGAAATTGTGATAGCCTATCAAAACCATAGGACACGTACAGTTAGAAAATTTCTACACTATTATCATGTCACAGAAGAAGAAGACTTAGCAAAAGAAAACCCGCACAATATACAAATTACAGAAGTTGAAGGGGAAAGAGAAGTAGAAGGTCCACAGTTGGAATCAAAAGTTTATGATGAACCTATGAATATAAAGAAGGTAAATATTGGAACAACATAAAACCCAAAGATTGGAAGTATTTGATGCAGACCCCCCCCCTTCTCTCCTTGGGAATGCGCAACCTCCCGATCTAGGATCGATCGACTTCCAGAGCTGAATCAGCTCACAGGTTCGCACTGAACCTCTTCTATTTTCTCTGTAGGTCAAAGTCTTACTTTTTAGGTGAAAAATCGCCTTTTCGGGAGTTTCTGAGTACCCACAGAGTCCTCCACGTGATCCTGGCCAAAACCACGGGCTTAAAACTTCACACTCGCACACTTCGGAACTTCAGGCTTCAGGTGTTCTCGACACACCTGACTCCAAATCCACTGAACTCCAAACTCTCGAATACAAACATACCATATCTACGGTCCACACTCCTCTAATATCCAATGACTAAAATCTACTTTGGGACTTCGGGCTTCAGGATTTTTGAATGCTCTAAGCCCTGTTCCCTTCGAAGTGCTTCGTACACGGAGTTACAGATCAAGTGCCACATGCTCTTCTTGATCGACAATTGTGATCTACTTCAGGACTTCGATGTTCGGGAGTTTAAAACACTCCAAAGCCTTTTCTCCCCGAAGTACATTTACCCAAAGTTACAGATCAAGTGCCACATGTCCTTCCCCACTGGACCCATCCGATGGATTTCCGCACTTAGAGACTTCACTCCTCATTTTCCCCTGAAGTGCTTGACATTTGAAGTGATGTAGATGACACCACGTGTCCACGGAATCAACGATCAAGGTTTTAGCTTCTTACCTTTTGGATCTTCAGACGACTTCCGGTCAATGCCTCCTCCTTTCCCTTGCTTGTTTCTCCAAAGTCGATCGATCCTAAATCGGGTGGTTACGTAGTCCCAAGGAGAGAAGGGGGGGGGGTCTGCATCAGTATTGGAGACTATTGGGATATTCAAACAATATAAAGAATAACAAAGTTACTACACAAGTATAGTGATGTATTTCCAATGACATTCTTAGAGATGAAAGGGGTTGCATGAGAACTTGGAGAGATGAATATCCCTTTGAAACCATATGCTAGACCAATAAGACAAAGAAATTACAGGTTGAATCTAGTGTACAAGCAGAAAGTGAAGGTGAAAATTGATAATATGTTAGAGGATGGTGTCATAGAACCCATTGAATAATCAAAATGGATCATCCCTATGGTAGTACAAGAAAAGAAGCAAGGGGGAATAAGGATTTTTGTATATTTGAGGAAATTGAATGATTCCTTCCAACGTGATCCTTTTCCTACCCCATTTACAAATGAAGTATTAGAGAATGTAGGAGGGAAAGAAGCCTATTCATTTACAGATGGGTTTTCAGGATATCATTAGATCCGGATAGCACCAACAGATTGACATAAGGAAACATTTTCTCCATTTGGATTGAAGAATGAATCGACTATCTTCTCAAGGGTAGTAGCGACTTCCTGTAAGGATTTTATTCATAAGTTTTTAGAGGTTTAAATGATTGGAAAATGTTTATCTTATTGAAGGATCATATTGAAGTGTTAAGACAGATGTTAGACATGTGTAGACAGTGCCATATTTCATTGAATATTAATAAATGTATTTTCAACGCACCATTTGGTATTTTGTTAGGGCATGTGGTGTGTAAACACGGTCTGATGGTTGATCCTGCCAAAATTGTTTTCATAGTTAACTTACCACCACCTAAGTCAATGCACTAGTTAAAAAGTACACTTGGTCATACATGATACTACAAGAAGTTTATAAGGGGATATGCACAGATTACTGCGCCGATGGAGAAATTGTTGAAAAGGATATCAAATATCAGTGGAACAAGGAGTTCCAACAAAGTTTGTATATTTTGAAGGAGAAGATGATGACAACACCGATTTTAGTGTTTCCAGATTGGCCAAAGGAGTTTCATGTGATTGTGGATGCATATTCAATATCATTGGGAGAAGTATTAACACAACCGTGAGAAGGTGATATAGATTACCCAATAGAATTTGCAAGCAGGAAGCTGTCAAATTCAAAACATAATTACAATACATTAGAAAGAGAAGGATTTGCTATAGTATATGCATTGCAGAAGTTCAAACATTACTTGTTAGGTGAACACTTCAAGATGTTTACAGATCACTCTGCTCTTAGATATTTGGTCAATAAGCCAGTGTTGGGGGGAATATGCAGATGGTTACTATTGTTTCAGGAGTTTGATTTTGAATTAGTAGTGAATCCTGGAAGATTGAATGCAGGGCCATATAGTTTTTCTAGGATAACTTATGGAGAGGGACCAAGCAACTTGGAGGATGATTTACTTGATGCACAACTATTTTCAGTACAGATTGCTGATGAATATTTTGTTGACGTTACTGTATTTTTGAGCACATGATTTACCCCAAAGGAATTTAACACTACGTAGAAGAAAGTTTGGTGGTCAGAGGTGCAGAATACTAACTGATTGTAGGTCACTTGTACAAACTTGGTGCAGACAAGATTTTGAGGAGATGTGTCATGGAGCATGAATGTCCTATCATTTTGGCAGAAGCACATGAAGGAATAGCTAGAGGAAATTATGCAGGGAAATCTATAGCACAAAAGATATTGCGCACATGATTTTTGTGGCCAATAGTTCACAAGGATGAAAATGACTATTGTCAGAATTGTGATGTTTGTTAGAGGGTTGGAAAACCATCCAGGAGGGATGAGATTCCATTAAGACCTCAAGTAACTTTGAAAGTGTTTGACAAGTGGGAAGTAGATTTTGTAGGATCAATTAATCCACTAGCCAGAAGATCAGGAGCAAGATATATCATTAGAGAGATAAAATATCTGACCAGATGGGCGGAAGTAACATCAGTGAAATATTGCAGCTTAAAAAATGTAGCACACTTCTTATTTGAGAAAGTAGTCACAATATTTGGATGCCCTAGAGTTCTGATGAGTGATCATGGTACTCATTTTATCAACAATACCATTTAGGCAATAACTGAATAATTTGAGATACATCAGCAAAAGAGAACTCCTTACCATCCCCAAGATAATGGAACAATGTAAGATTTTAACAAGATATTAGAGAATTCCTTAACCAAGATTTTTAATGTGAACATGGATGACTGGGGCTTGAAGATACCAGAAGTACTATGGGCTTATAGAACTACATGCAAGAGGCTAACAAGGCAAACACATTTTAGACTAGTGTACGAAAAATAAGCAGTAGCTCCTCTAGAGTATTTGATACCTAGTCTGCGCATTGCAACTATTACAAACATGACAGAAAGAGGCACAATACATGATAGATTGTCTCAACTCATGGAATTAGAAGAAGACATGATTGTAGCTGGTTTCCATCAGGAAGTACATAAAGAAAAGGACAAGGCTTGACATGATAGACACATCAAGAAGAAGAAATTTAGGGAAGGAGATCTGGTTCTCCTCTATGACAGTAAATATTTGCATCACCCAGGGAAATTCAGAATGCATTGGCTAGGGCCATATGAGATAAAGTTTGTTATAGATTGAGGTGCTGTGAAACTACATGATTCAACATGCAAGGAGATGAAAGGATTGGTGAATGGTATTCGATTGAAACTGTATATGTATAGTTGACCTACCAACCCTTAGTAGTTGCAACACAAAATTTAGAGTTGTACATATTGTATATAGTAGGAATTAAAAGAAGAAAAAGAAAGAAAAAAGTGGAAAAATGAGAAAAATCCAAAAAGAAGTAGGTAGATGGAAAAGTGCGATACGAAAGAGAATTTATGACAGACCATATAAAAGTAGGAAACTTGCAAGGTAAGCCTCATTGTGACTTGGAGTAGACAAGATATACAGAGAGAAATCCGAGAACGAGCATGTATTCCCGAGGAGGTTAAGAAAGAATTCATAGAAATTCCTTCGAGATTTAGCAGAATGGCACCACTGAAGGTTGAAGTTGTTAGTAGAGTCAAAGAAACACACAAAGTTCCACAACGTCCACAGAGGAAGTAGCCACACAGATAGAAAACCTTATTCATCCAGAAGGAATTATCGATGTGGATGCGATCCCGTCACCCGTCGAGGAACTAGTGAGCCCAACACTTGTTGAAGAACATGAGCTAGTCATTGAGTAGATGGATGTGGATCCAAGGGTCGAAGGAAAAAACCCCACCGAAGAACAGACCCCCACACAATAGTTGGGTTTTGGAGTTCCATAGTAGATGAATGGAGAAGATGATGAAAGAACAAAATCATACGAGCCTAGGGCATAGGCTGAAACAGAGCAACAACATGTTGAGGAGACAACACAACAAACAAAAGAAAAATTGCAGGTAGAAGATGTTACAAGTGAACCATATTTCGACGCAAAGGAAGAAGAGGATGTACACTAGGAATTAGGGCCATCCACTATGACACGAAAGAGAAGGGGTTAAAAACCAATATAGAGGTTACTGCGCAAGTAGGAAGAAGTCACAATAGCACTACCACACATACCAGAAGCAGTGACAATCCTTCCTAACATATGAGTATGTGTAGAAAAACTGAGATACATAAATCGTGTCGTAGCAGACATAGATAAATTACTTGAAATTGATTCACATGTATACATGGAGAGCAAAGGGACAAGTGTGTTAGGAGTTCCTATAATGGAATCAAAGCAATGGATTACAGGTTTGTACAACACAAGGATAATGAACCTATAGGAAATCCCTCATTTTGGATGCGACAATGATGTGAATAACCACGCCAAACAATTATTGGTGTTAGTACATGGGGGTATCCTGTGGATGGACAAGCCAATATCGGTATCAATATCGATCGATGTTGATCTGATTTTAGCAATCATTGGTATTCCAACTGATGGAGAGAAACCTGAACAATATATGGATGAAAAAACTAAGGAGAAGGCCCTAGCTGAGGAAATGAACAAGACATATTGAACAGTGAGAGTGCCCCAAGGAATTATAATTAAACCTGCGACAAGACTGGAAACTAATCTGATGGCATGGAAATTGTTGAGGAAGTGTTGCAAGGAAGAAGCACCAACATGACTAATAGTAGCAACCGCATAGTGCATGAAGGGGACTTTACTTATCTAGAGTCCATAGTTATTGAAATTATTCTTAGATGATTTCAAAGATGCATAAGAATTAGGTACAAAGTTCTGTTATTCATGGTTGATCATACTTATAGCATTGGTGGGATGGATACACCCTAAATACAATGCATTTGTCAAAGGATAGGAAAGTGTCGCACAACACAATATGCAACATCGTGACACACTTTAGCTGCAAAAGAAAAGAAGGCCAACTCCAGTATATTTGTGATGTATCTTGAGGAAATATAAGAAAAGGTCACTGAGACATGGAGGATATAACCACCATAAGTGGTGGAGGAACAAAAGGATATAGGAAAGTTTTAGGTATCAATGCACAATGCATGGATTCATACAAAAAGGGACCCAAAGAATAATTGGATACATATGAGGTACTGTGTCATTGGAGAAGAATTTCAATGGGCTATGAAATATTGGTTAGATGAGTGGAAGGTATCAGTGACCTCAAGGAAGGTATAAAAAGGAAAGAAACTAGTAGAAGATGGCACGTATTAGAAATCAAATAGTCCAACAGATAATACATGGAAGACTGTTGAGCGTGCAAAGGATACATGAGAGAGTGTGATAATGAGAAAACCTAGACAAAAGGCTACTTAGAATCTAGCAATGCAGGAGAAGGATTGTGACAAAGTGACTAATTGAAGAGAAACATAGAAGGATATTAATGGAAGTGCACAGAAGGAAACAACTATTCCTACGCAGGAGGAACTAGAAGGAGGAGGAGATATCCCGGACATAGAAGTACCTACAACTTCAGCAGAGACAAAAACCCTACCAATGAAGAGGACAATGCTATAGGTAGTAGGCTAGAGAAGGAAGATGAAGGCACACAAAAGCGCCCTGGGGCTGACATTGATAGAGGATGATGCTGAACTAGTGGCTGAGAAGGTGCATGACCACACAATAGATTCGCGGGACAATGTCGAGAAGCAATGAAAATAAATGATTAGGAAACTAATATAGGTTAAGGAAACTTTGGCACAACTCCAATGAGATGCAACACAACAAAAGGAAAAGACACCACCACAACAGACTATTTAGAAAAAGATAGTTCCTGTGCAGGAGACAATCCAGATTATAGTGGCAGGTAGTGAAAGTTTTTCTATCACTTAGGATATGCCGCAGATAGATGAGGAGATGGTGCAGAAGGCCGAGAAATAAATTGATCACTTGGAATTATTGATGGGAAAGGTCCCAAACAAAGCACTATATAATATTCAAGTAAGCGTCACACAAGATATCCAATCAAGAGCACACATAGATGCGACAGAGTTACAAGTAGCCAAGGACATAAGGGACACCATGAAGATAACAATCCATGAGGTACAAGTTGAGAAGGAGGAAGCAAACTAGTGCATGGGCCAGGTAGAGTAGCACATAGAAGAAGTTGTTGGATTACTGAGAGGGGGGGTGAATTAGTAATAGAGTAATTTAATCCTTTTTAACCATAAAAATCAAGTGTTATATCAATGTAGCATTATCATCCAATATTTTCAAAGTAAATAAATAATGAACAAATGAGCAATCATACACATACACAATACATCGATGTTTTTATGTGGAAACCCAAAGAGGGAGAAAACAACATAATGGTTTTTCTTATATATATTTAAGAATTACATTCATTGGAAGCACCAAATTCCTTTGTTTTCCAGTAGCAACTGGAAGGAGGCTCCAACCCCCTAGTTTCTCAGGCTACAACCCGAGGGAAACTCCAAATATCCAACTCTCTAGATTCAAACATAAGGAGGATACAACCCCCTATGTTCCCCAGATACAACCAGAAGGTGGCTACAACCACATGTCCTTGACCCGTCCAACCGACCTGAAATATAAGTAGAATGATGGAACCACTGTCACACTATCACTATGAGATATATTGCTGTAAACCTGTACCAATCAACCTGCACCAAACAACCTATAACAACCTGTACCATAAACAAGTGCATCGACCATGCACCAACCTGTACTGTCAACGAGTGCATCAACCATGCATGAAATATGTACCAATCATGCATAAAATACACATAAACTATGACTCATCAAGATGTACCAACAT
>SNQJ01S0196303.1:1350-13876 GCA_010110895.2 Picea sitchensis
ACTAAAATTTTAAAACTAAATTTTAAAAACTAAATTTTAAAAACTAAATTTTAACACTAAAATTTTAAAACTAAACTTTTAAATTTTAAAATTTAAAAAAAAAAAAATTAAAACAAGCATTTGGAGCTTACCTGCGAACCACCGCGAGCTGCGAACTCTGCACAACCATGGCCATGGCGCTCGGCGACCTCCATGACCACCTCCCGCGCTCGGCGACCTCCACAACTCTGCAAACTCTGCCAACTCTGCGAACTCCCGCGAACTCTGCACCCGCTAACTATGAACCTCACAAATTTTCGAAAACCTCTCTCGCTTGTTGTGTGGGTAATATATAAACACTCTTTCGGCCGAAATATAGTTCAGCCGAAAGATAGTTCGGCCGAATAATATTTCGACCGAACTAACTTTCGGCCGAAAAAGTAATGCCGGAAAGAAAATATCCGGCCGACCAATTTTCTACACGCAAATCGAGGGGGCGTTTATTGCACCGTTCGATTTGACGTTTATTTTTTCGGCCGAAATATAGTTCAGCCGAAAATATTATCTTTTGGCCGAAAATATTATCTTTCGGCCGAAAAAAGTTTTAGTTCAGCCGAATTTTTTTTTTTCGAAATTTTGGAAACCCGATTGTCACGAAAGTGTAACCCACCTTCATGATTTCACCCTTAATGGACCTCATAACTTACAAAGACATGATGAAGTGGTATGATAAATCTCACAACATATTAGATAAAATCTAGTACATCAGAGATATCCAAAAAGGTTGAGGACAAGAGGAACATGGCATCAGGACAATCATAGATGAGAGCCTACTAAGGTTCAAAACAAAAACAAAGTATTGAATACAATTGGTGACAGAGTCAATGATGAATGAAAGAAATATGGGAAGAATGTCTCAAGAATTGGAAAAACATAAATCAAAATATGAGGAACCTTTGATTGAGAGAATTTAGCACAACCAATGAATTTGTCAACCTGTGCACAATAGTCCAGTAGTTCGAGGAGATCGATGCCAAATTTGAGGTGGAAGTTCAGAATATCTAAATTCTTGAAAAGGGATAGGTTAAGATGTTCGTCTATGGAAGAATAGGAGTATAATGGGTCCTACGAAATATAGGCTCCAAGGTGGACCAATTCATAGACCGGGTGATGGAAATGAAGGATAAGCTCAGCATGTCGATGGAGCAACATTGATTCTCATATTTACATAATTGTGAGGATATATTTTCCCAGTGGTATGAGTATGATAGACTTAATCCTTTGATATAACTGAAGCTTATTGATATCTTTCATGTGGATGCAATCTACTTGATCTTTTTTTCTTTTTCTTTTTGTCAAGTGAGTGTTATAAGCGTAAATTGCACCATACATGCATACCTGGCATCAGGGCATCTTACTTGCTATTTTTTCCAAGCCATCACTGAGAAGCTCTTCCTAAAAACCACATTTTTGAAGATGTACGTGCCTTGCACCATTACTTCCTGTGTACACTCGCTTGTTGCACCACTACATATCCCATACATATGCTAGATGCACCATTACATCCCGCGTATATTCACAAAACTTTTAAAAATTAAAAAGTTGGAAGGAATTCATTGAGATTACGGGCTATTGGGTAGTTTCCCAACTGTCCCACCACCTATATCCCGTCACCCAACCGAATAACCATCCTTTTTGTCATATAAAAGGAGGTGTTGGGGTCTCATTCCAAAGCTAATAATAAGAATAGTGAAACTCTACCCATTTAACTTTCCCCCCTTGCCCCAAGAATTTGCAGCCACATTGTGAGTTTTGAGCAAGAATTCCTTATTCTTTCCTTTTTCCTCATTCATAATCTTATTCCTTTTCCTTAGAGAGAATAGTGAGAGGAGAAAGATACATGGAATTGCATTTGGATCTTGGTGAAGAGGATCTCGAACCAGGTTCGAGGAGCAGTTGTCGATCTCATTGTAAGTAACTTTGTGAGATTAATAAAAAGGAATACTTTTTTCTGTCCCAGATATGATGTGTTCAATCTTTATGTTTGATTTATATTTGATTATGACATATAACCCAATAATTCATATATAATATGCATGTTCGTATTTATTTGTTTGTTTGTTTATGAATATAGGTCGGTGTTGGGAAGAGATTTGTAGTTGAGGAACAACCGAATGCAAAAGGATCGATACCGGACATGGAGTTTAAGGTAGAGTTACCAGATCATTTTACCTTCTGTTTTATGCATGAATGTGCGGTGTATTTGGGGTAGTTTTTAAAGAGTAGGATACTTTAGATGGTTATCTCTACCTACATGTTGAACCCTAGTGTATTCGATAGGGGGTTTTCCTCGCTATACCAGAATTGGCGACCATACTGGGAAAGCCTCTAGGGTTTTTAGGGGATATCGTTTTGGGTGTTTTAATTGGTTTTGATTACCTTTTTGAGTTTTTGTAAGTTGTTGTGTCTTTGAGGGATCCTGGTTTTCCATACTAGTACTCCCTACCTTGTCAGCCTTGATTGTTAGTTTTCTTTTTGAGAATTTACAGATCTGTACGCGTCCTTCAGTGGGTCTTCATGCATACATATGCGCCCTACCTTTGGATATCTCGCGTACATACGAAGATTGCTTAAGTGTCAGTAGCGTGCCTATGTCAAGAAAGTTATTCTTTAAGAAGAGGAATTTAACCTCTTCCTTGATTGAAGTCATAATTATGATGGGTTTTCTTGATCTAGTCATGGTCTCTGTTGTTACATTCTTTAGCCTGGGTTTGACGTCAGTTAGCTTATTTCTTTATCAAGATTTCTTGTGTTTTATTAGTAAGGGTTTGAGACGAGTTAGTGAGTCTTTTCTGATCAGTCTGTTTAGTATTGTTAGTGACTCTTTGTGATCTGTAGTAGACCTGAAGTCAGTTTTTGGTCCTGTCTCGTCTTCATGTTTTCCCTTTCACTTTCTTTAGAAGAAAATAAAAAGAAGTTATTTCAAGTTTCTTATTTTGAAGCATAAAAAAAAACATTATTTCATTTTTTTTTGTTTTGTAAGTAGTTAGGTTAGTTGCCTTTTCTTATCAGGAGAAAGAGTGTTTTCTTAAGTTATTTATTGAATGTACAAAACTTAAGTAGCTCGTAGTCGAGTGAAATCTTGTTTTGGGTTTTTCTTTTAAAAGATCTTAGAAATAAGTAGTTACGAAAAGTTGGTTAAAGAGTGTGAATTTGAAAATCTTTATTTGTCAAAAAGAAGTAGTTTTCTTTCAGTATCATTTAATGCTCTTATCTTTCATCTCTTAAAATACACCACTAGTTTCACTTTTGTTTCCTTGACTTTAAGACAAACCACTTAAAATTAACACTTAATTAAAATTCATTAGACTTTATGTTTGTAGGTTCCATCAACTAGTCTAGGCTAGAGCCTTGATTTAGGTTGAAGAGGAAACTCTTCAAGGATATAAAACAAACATATGAGTCTATGGTAGGGAGTGTAAAAATTCCAGTAAATGTGAAAGTTATCTAGGACCCCCCTCTAACATAGGGGCTAAGAACGAGGTTGCATGCGAAAAGGTAGCGGAGATAACCCTTCCAAAGTCGGACCAAGCATAGTGGGGAACACATATAGAGGACTTGTCTTGGGATTCTGTTGATCTCATTTTCCATGGAGGTTCGTGGGTCTCGAATCCATTTGAGGTCCTCAGTCATCTTCCAGAACACTTTCTTTCAATACCCTCGATAGGTTTCAGGCTTGATACCCTTCTCATTTCGGTCCAACCAACTGTCGACTGTATCTGCCTGGTGACTGTTTGCATGCTAGCAACCTAGTTGCCTTTATTTTAGTGACTTACATAGGTGACTATGGGGGTATATCGTGGTACCTACGATAGACATCGGGCCACCCTTTGCAGAGTATACCTGGAGAATGATTCCATATTCAATTTGCACTTGCACCGGTAACTTTCTCTACTATTGGCTGGTGTAATTGTTCTTCCAACTAGATAGTGGTTGATTTCTTTGTCTCATAGGAAATATTTCTATTTTCTGTTGGTTTTCAACATTAGTAAAATCCCTATTGCGTCGTTGATATTCTCACAAAGTGTAAGATCAAGAGCTTTGTTGGTCGCGAAGGTTTCAAGGCCTATCATCGGTTGAATTGGATCCACTCTCACCACCGCGAAGGCGAAGACATGACCAACAAGGGTCATTTGAGTTGACCGGGACACATGAAACTATACCCAATCCATCCCCGAGAGAAGAAATATTGCATCCAGAGGAGCCTACTATTTTTTACCTTGAAGTGAAATATCTCAGACATTATAACCCTTTGATCACTGACTTGCTGGCATCAGTGTTGATACAAGTTTCCCCCCCAAGGATAACTCATCACGAGAGCCAAATAGTTTTACAAGTAGCGGTGGAAGAAAATAATGCTACTTCATTAGGGAGTCCTCACACTCCCTCTTTGGCTGCCACTACAGGGGGTGTTCCTCCTTTTAACCCACCTTCACCGATCTAAACCACCATGGTATCGACCATATCTACTTTAGAAAGTGGTCTGATTCCATCTATGGCGGTGATCACCACTCCGTTCACCCAGAGTGTAATAGGCCCTCTGTTCTCATACGGGATGCTTGGCTTTGATATGAACTTTGTCCTGTCCTACTCCACCCTACATACCTTCAGTCTGGAAGATAGATCTAACACTCCTCTGCAAGGGTCCATGGGGGGGACCTCAACCCACTATAATGCTTTCCCTTACGATGGGGGTCATATACCTCTGTCGTCCCCCTCGTCATTACCCTAGTAGCCCATCTGGCTGAACATGAACTACAACTTGTTCAGAGCAGGTATTCAAGGACTTTCTTCCAACACTACATCGGTGGGTTCTTTTTCGTTCTATTTTTTTGGCATGTTTGGTAACAATGCATTATCATCAGTTGTCGTCTCGGCCGAGGGAAACCCTAGTTTTGGATCACAAAATCATGTGAAGGGTACTATTCCTGCACAAGGGGAAAATACCTCTCAAGGACCCTAGAATCTGTGGTAGGGATTGATCCCCTCGTCATGAATGTCGACTAGGGAAACCCCTTCCATGGCCAATGGAACCCCATGCAAGGCTCAATACCTATGCTCGTCGGATCGGCTGGGGGAAACCCTTTCTAGAACCTTTGGAACAGAACGTCGGGAGAAATCCCTTCTTAGCCCTCAATATCCAATAATGAGAGTTAGTTGATGATGTCTCAAAAAGCACAGTATCTATACGCTAGCCACGACCATAGTTTTTACCAAAACCCTGGTCAACAACCTATCTTTTCCTGACAACCTGGTGCCAGCCAAACTCCAGGATCCCTTCCTCCTATACATACTCAACAACCCAAGATACCTTTTCTGGAAATGTAGCATTTTCCAGACTTGTCAATATTTTTAAATGACCCAATCTGTCACGATCCGCATTGGCCTTCTATGCCGACCAAGTTTCCCTTGGACATTCCAAAGTTTGAAGGTAATCCTAACAAATATCCAGGTGATCATGTGACAACCTTTCACCTATGGTGCTCTTCCAACTCGTTGAGATACGAATCCATCTAGTTGTGTCTATTTCAATTCCCTCTTATCGGGAGTGTCACAAAATGGTACATCGAGATCGACCGCTCATGATACGCTACTTTTGGAAAATTGGCAATGGTTTTTCTAAATCATTTTCAATTACCTATGAGATACGATGCTGGCACCGAGTTGCTGGCCAAATTAGAGAAAAAAAAGGCTGACCATATCTCATATAACATAAGAGAATGGTGGCGTTGGAAGAGTTTGATAAAAGTACCAGTTCCACCATCATTCCTGCTGGAGTGGTTCCTTAAGTCTTTGGTACCTCAGTTATCCAAAGACGTAGCAACGTCGAGAGTGTTTTTCGAGGAAGTAGTGATAATGAGAGATCAACAGCTAGAAATGATATACTCTCAGTCTGGTTTACTTTAGGAATTTTTTCTAGATGGTCCACGGTCCATTCTAAACCAGACCAAACAGAAGTATGGACCACATGTCAATGGTATTGTTGGTTGAGAACAAGCGAAGCTCACTGATCAATTTTCGAATCAATTGCAATGTCTATCGATACACTAGACAACGGACATCCAAACCACTAGTTCGAATTCTCCTCGTACTCAAACATTGGATTTACAAAGTGTGAAATCAACAAACCTGAAGGCCAACCAGCAGGCTAATGGAAAGAAGAAACAACAAAAGAAGGGTAAGGGGGATAAGAAACCCACCAATAATGTTGGCGGGGGAAACACAGAGAAAACAAAGTTGAAGTATCAGTGTAACCTTTTCACGGAAGACCATATGACTCACCTGTGCCCTCGTCTTGCGGAGGTCCAAAATTTACTGGCGCAACAACAACCTGTTGTGTTAATGAACCCATTTCCACATGGGAAAAATTTAACTCAAGCCTATGTGAATGCATATCGGGGAAGTCATGGGCCCCCTTCATCATCTAGTAATCCCTCGACCTCAAATGTTTATATGTTCAAAGGTGATTCCCACATAGTGACTAGGACACACGATTACGAAATTCCAAACAGTTATGAGAAGGGTAAAGAAGCCGAAAAACCCATCTGTTCCTCTCCAAATCGAGAATATGTTGGGTGAAAAAATGACACGCATCCCAAAAGGGACGTTTAAGAAAGATTCCCTCAATATAAACATGAGGCCCACCCATAACTATTATGTGGTGGAGGATTTGTCACAAAATCCTTGTGCAATGTCTACTTTGGAGGTCCTCCAGAGCTTCCCTTTGCAAAGAAAGGCTCTATTAGCTTCCTTAGGATCTGCTAAGACTTGTAATCTGGGAACGATCATGCTTGATACGATCAACTTGAAACCTCATCTCCCATACCACATCGTGTTTCAGATAGTAGTGGCTTATGCCACGAAATCTTTTACCTGGAACATTTTCTGCACGGTGGTTAATGAGGGTGCCTCGACATGCGTGATGTCATTGGCATGTTGGAAGGCCATTGGACAACCTATTTTGTCTCTGTTACCTACTCGTCTTACCTCTTTCAATGGTTGATCATTCAGACCACATGGAATCATTCCTTCTTTCACCGTGCATCTAGGAGGAAAGACCATGTGCATCGAAGTTGAAGTAGTCGATGCGCCTCTCAACTACAATCTCTTGTTAGGAAGAAGTTGGACCTATGCTATGTATGAAGTGATCGCCAAAGTTCTCCAGTTTTTTTTATTTCCACACAAGGGTCGGATCGTTTCCATTGATCAGTTGTATTTCTCTCATCCTGACCCTTCATCAGGGGCATCCACAGTCCTGATGATTCATAATCCACAACCCAGTGTCATCAATATAGGGGTTGGTTTGTGCCCTCCTTTGATCAGTACTTTTGATTACCCGCCTTCGTCCGACGATGTCAAGTTCATATCGATTGTCCCCAACCAGCCTAAGGCTGAAATATTTAAAGTGGTGTCATTCCATACAACTTACTTTAATGATCTGTGGACTCTTCCTTCCCCATCAGCCATGATGGAGGGGACAGAACATCATTTCATGGCCATGCTTTTGTGCGCAAAATATTTTTCATACTCTATATTCCAACAAGATTCTTCCAACCCCAACCTGACTACTGCATAGAAGTTAGATCACATTTTTGAGCCTAACTAGGCTCAAGGTTCTCTCGCCACTACTGATTCCTTAGACTTGGTATTGCCCTCTGATGAGGCAATTATAGAGGCATTGACTAGTCTAGACAAACCCTGGGATGATCTCCATTACAGATCTTATTTTCTCCCAGAGTTAGGAAGAATTGAGGACGGCGAATTCGTGTTGACTATTACTGGAGATAGGTCTTGTCCTATCAATCGTTTGGCTATGCATGCAATTTACATTGAACGTAATATG
Organism: Picea sitchensis; assembly: GCA_010110895.2. Lineage (NCBI taxonomy): Eukaryota > Viridiplantae > Streptophyta > Pinopsida > Pinales > Pinaceae > Picea > Picea sitchensis. Next base: position 9,233 of record SNQJ01S0196303.1, read on the forward strand.
GAAACAATCGCTAATATGATACCTATCGATATCTCCAGAACCTCTGGCGTCGTGGAGAATGTCTTCGTCAGAGCATACTACTCCATCGATGAGATTCGAATATATACTGATTTATTTAAATAATTCCACGATGTTTTTTCCTGTTCTTACGAGGAAATGCTAGGCATTGATCCAACAATGGTGGAGCATGAAATAATGAATTACCCTGACGCCAAGCCAGTTTGAAAAAAGATTCGTCCCATTAATCCTTGGAAAGAAGCATCTATTAAGGCTAAAGTAGAGAAACTACTCAAAGATAGTTTCATCTACCCCGTCCAATTGATTCAAAGGGTGTCAAATCCCTCTTCGGTCAACAAAAAGAAGGGAATGATTCGCATATGTATGGACTTCCATGATTTGAATAAGGCATGTCCAAAGGATAATTTCCCCACCCTATTCATTGACCAGATCGTCGATGAATGTGCATGCTGTGAGGTCTTTTATTTCATGGATGGTTTTTCAGGATACAATCAGATACAGATTAAACCTGAAGACCAACATAAAACAACTTTTATCTGTCAATGGGGTACATTTTCTTATCGGAAGATGCCTTTTGGCCTGAAGAATGCTAGAGCCACTTTTCATCAAGCCATGTCTTTTTCTTTCCACGATCTCAAACACATAGTTGAGGCCTATCTCGATCATTTAGCATCATGATACTGTAAGAGAGTTGATCATCCCATGCACCTCTGACTTATCTTTGAGTGATGTCGCTACTATCATATTCTCTTGAATCCTAACAAATGTAGTTTTTGTGTGATGTTGGGTTGTATTTTAGGTTTTATAGTTTTGACAACAGGGATCATGGTCGATACTCTAAAGGTTGAGGCGATAGTTTAATTGCCTCCCTCGTGCACAGTCCCTCAACTTTAGAGTTTACATGGAAAAGACAATTTTCTTTAGCGTTTTATCGCAAACTATGTCAATATCACTAAATGGTTTATGCATTTACTAAAGAAGGGCATCCCTTTACATTGGGACAAAGCCGCTCAATGCTCATTCAAATAATTTAAACGTGCCCTCACATCTTCCTCTCTACTTCGGCCACCCAATTATAATAAATATTTCTTATTGTATTTGGTCACGACAGAGTCAACCATTGCTATGGTATTGGTTCAAGAGGACAATATACTTGAAGAAAATGTGATTTATTACCTGATTCGAGGCCTATTTGGACCAGAAATCAACTAATCCCATGTTGAGAAGCTTGTGTTGGCAGCAGTTTATGCTGTCCAATGGTTCCATCATTATATCTTGTTTCGCAAGACCACAGTTATTGTCGTTGTGAATCTGTTCCAATACATGTTGAAAAGACATGTAATCAGTGGAAATATCAGTAGATGGATTGTTATCCTCCAGTAATTTGACTTGGATTTTGTTTCTACGAAATATAAGAAGTCATTGGTCTTTGCGGAAACTATCTCGGAACTTCCGGTCGAGTCAGGTGATGTTACGCTCGAAGAATCACCAATTAAAGGAGATATTTTTTTTATTTCATCTTCAGACCTCTGGTATGGAGATATACTAGTCTATATCTAGACTTTGAAGTGCCCCACCTCTTCTTCTCATGATGAGCGTCGACGTATACGTCATCAGGCAAAAAACTATCTCATACTCGAGGACACTTTGTATTGTCGAGGTATAGATTGCATCCTTCGTCGGTGTCTCACTCATGAAGAAGCAAAGCTCATTATTAAGGACTTCCAGACTGGAGCATGTGGCGGTCATTTGTCTAGTTTGGTAACATTCCAAAATATTGTACGAGCCAATTACTTTTGGCTGAAGTTAATCAAGGATTGCACTGAATCGGTTAAGAAGTGCCACCCGTGTCAGATCTTCTCTTGGAAGATGAGGGCACACCCCACTCTTGTGTTTCCCGTCATTATAGTTGGCCCCTTCACTAAGTGGGGTATTGATTATAATACATGCCACCCCCCTTCATCTAGGGGGCACCATTATATCATCGTATTAGTAGACTACTTCACTAAGTGGGTCAAAGTTATGGCAACATTCAAATATGATGGCGAGAAAACAACTCTTTTTTTGTTCAATCAAATAATAGAAAGCTTCGACATCCCAAGGGATATTGTCACTGACCATGGCAGTGACTTTCAGAAAAAAATGATATCTGAGTTAACATCAAATATTGGGTTGAGGCAAGAGAATTCATCACCCTAGTACCCACAAGTGAATGGTCAGGTGGAAGCTGTGAATAAGCCCCTCAAGACTATTCTACAAAGAACAATCAATTCGGCCAAGTAAAATTGGCATTTGATGTTGTACTCAGCATTGTGGGCCTACTCAACTTCTATAAAGACTACAATCAGTTTCTCGCCTTTTCAACTCATTTACAGGCTGGAAGCAGTCTTGCCAATAGAGTGTCAGATCCCATCTCTAAAGTTGGCAGTACAGTTATTGCCATAAACTTCACTGCTTGAGGAACACTTATTATATCTTGAGAATCTCGATGAGAAATTCCATGACACAGCCTTGTCTAATGAGGCTCACAAGAAAAAAATCAAGTCTCAATATGATCAGTCTGTTTGTCCCCCAATTTTCTTTGAAGGCAAACTTGTCCTGGTCTATGACCAAGATAAGGATCCCCTGGGAGCATGAAAGTTCAAACCCATATGGTTCAGATATTTCATCGTAAAGGAGGTATTAAAGAAGGGCGCTTATCATCTAGTTGACTTCAAAGGGAAATCTTTGGTGGAGCCTAGAAATGGGCTCTACCTAAAGAAGTATTACTTGTAGGTGGGTCTCCTTGGGTGACTTCTTGTACATAAGTATAGTTCTTATACAATTTAGTTGTTGTGGTTTTGTTTTATGGACGTTTCATTTTTTATGTCATCTTTTTCGTTATGGCAGATGCCAAGTGAATCAGAGGTGTTCATTGGATTTGCAGACAGTGCTAGACGACACACTCAGAGGCTTACTTCTCCATCTTGGGTGATCTTCACACCTCAAGGCCAGTTTCTATCTTCTAGAGGTATCTATTTAGGTGACGCCACAAACAATGTCGTCGAGTACATCACAGTGATAGATTTTATTCATGACTTTTTGTCACATGGTATCTGTCACCTATGGTTCTACTTAGATGCATAGTTAGTTGTGTCCTAGTTAAATGGGGTTTACCATGTTATGATCCTAATCTACACCGATGATTCCTTAGGGTATGTCTCTTAGAACAATTCTTTGATTACATTACGTATATCCATGTTGCTAGAATATTGAATCAAATCACAGATACTCTAGCTAATCATGTATTAGATTGGCATATTGCACATACGTAAGAAAAATCACACACATACACATGTAAATACATTTGTAAATAAATGTAACCCATAAGACATAAAAGATGTAAATATGCATATATATATATCAAAAGTCTCAGAGTACATAGGTGGGCGAAAGTGCCTAAAAGATATGTCCATTATACATTGCAGGGATTATGCCCTCTAAAATATACAAACAGTGCTCTTGGCACGTAATTGGTCCATCCTAAGCTAACGGTGGGGTCTGTTGGACATGCCATAGTGAACCACAATTCTTGTCAAATGATGGAAGAGTTGGACCTAGGTCCAGGGCACCCCAAATACGTGAGGTTGCATCAATGGTGGGAGATTCTCGATCTTTGCCATAGGGAATACATGAGTGAGTGCGATGAGGTTCCGCTCCACCAGTCTCAAAACTCTCTTAGCCTCTCTGGCTGGAGGTCCCCCTGCTACTGTTGTTGTTGGTCTGGGGGCTGCGTTTGGTACTGTCTCTGGTCGAGGACGTCACCTGGTCCTCGAGAAGTCTATTGGATGCACTGGTCCCACATCTTTGCGTAAATAGATACATAGTTTTTAGATACTCTAATTCCCATAAAAATGATAAATATAAAAAGAAACAAAAAATTAAATAATATTAAAAACAAATGTACATATCTCTGCTCGCTCTTCTCTTGGAGGTATGGGCATGTATGGGTCCCTAGAAAATTTGATCCTGGCATAGGGGTAGTCCTCTATAGCTAGAATATACCATGCCCACCAGTCAAAAAATGTATCGTTGAAGGCCTCTATGGTCCTTCATCCCCCCTATCACGGCAGAAATGGTGCCCATCTACACACTGCTGGGAGTGAGGCCTCATGCCCTCGCACTGTCTCTCATGGAATGAGACTGGGTACTCTCTCGAAGAATAATGAGAACATAATGGTCCCAAATCCAAAGTTCTTGTTGTTTTGCCCACGACACTCGGTGAGTTGTCTCTTCATGCAGTCTAGCATGGTCGTGCTCCAGTCAAATATCTATGCATTCAAGCACTTCACTGCACAATGCGTATGCGCATGGGAGGCTTGATGTAAGGCCGCAGATCTAGTGATTCTCCCAATAAGTAGAACTATCACTTTAAATGATAGCTTGGTGATATTTTTTATTGTCACCTGAGAACCTACTTTCTCAATGTTGGCTTCGCAATGTAATCCTATAAAATTGGCAACGTTATGAGGCTCAGGGGGAAAAGCCTATAGGTTGACTGGTTCACCTCTCCTCGAGAGGCCAGTCAGGAAGTAAATGTCTTCAGTCATTGGATTCAATGACTTCCCCTCAAGCATAAATGCCTCA